>PVHX01026229.1:0-21127 GCA_004024805.1 Geosciurus inauris
ACAAAAAAAAAAAAAAAAAATTTGTGATCTGCAAACAGGGGTAATTAACTTTTTCCTTTGCTGTTTGTATCCTGTTCATTTCTTTCTCTTGCCTAACTGCTTGAGCTAAAATTTTAAGTACTATATTGAATAAGAGTGGTGAGTGTGGAAATACTTGTTTTGTTCCTGATTTTAGAGGCACTGCTCTTAATTTTTACATATTCAAAATGATGGTAGCTTTGGTTTTGTTATATATAACCTTTATTATGTTGAGATATGATCCTTCTACAACTAAATTATTCAGGGCTTTTATTGGGAAGGGATATTAAATTTTATTAAAGGCTTTTTTCCATATTTATTGAAATGATATGATTTTTATCTTTGATTTTAGTTATGTGCTGTATTACCTTATTGATTTACACATGCTGAACCAACTTCCCATTCTGGAATGAAACTAGCTTGATAATCATTTATAATTTTTTAAAGGATACCACTGATTTTGATTTGCAAGTATTTTATTGAGGATTTTTGCATCTATCTTCATCAAGGATATTGGTGTATAGTTTTTGTTGTTGTTGTGCCAGGTTTAGTAGGGTAGTACTGGCTTTGTAAATAAGTTTAGGAGGATTTCTTCCTTTTCTAGCTAACAGAATAGTTTAAGGAGCATTAGTATCACTCCTTCTTGAAAGTTAAATAAAATTCAGAAGTGAATCCATCTGGCCCAGACTTTTCTTCATTGGAAGACTATTACTCCTTCCATCTCATTGCATGGTTTTGATGCATTTACGATTTTATATCCTTTTGGTCCAATTCTGATAGCTTATATATGCTCCTTTGTTCATTTAGTCTAGATTTAAAAATTTATTGGCATATAGTTTTTCAAAATATTCCCTATTTTATGAATCTCAGTGGTATCTATTTTAATATCTGCACTTTTATCTCTACATTTATATACTTGAGTATTCATTGTGTATTGATTAGTATAGCTAATTTAGTTTATTTTTTCAGAGAACCTATCTTTGTTTCATTGATGGTTTGCATTGTTCTTTTAGTCTCTATTTTTTAATTTCTGCCCTGATCTTTATTTCCTTTTAATGATTTTGGGCCTAGCTTGTTCTTGTTTTTCTAAGACTTTGAGATACACATTAGGATATTTACTTGAAATCTCTCAGGGCTATAAAGTTCCCTCTTAGTACAGTTTTCACTGTATCCCAGAGGTCTTGGTATGCTGTGTTGGCATTTTCATTTGATTCTAAGAATTATCTTGCTTTACCTTATCTCTTCATTGACTCACTGTTCAAAAGAATATTGTTCAATTTCCATGTATTTGCACACTTTTTATAGTTACTTTGCTATGGAGTTCTAGTTTTATTTCATTATGATCTGATAAGATACAAGAAATAATTTCATTTTTTTAAATTTGGTAAGACTTGGCCTAATATTCCAATCTTTTTTGGAAAAGTTCCAACTGTCCTGATGAAAAGAATGTGTATTCTGAAGCTTTTATATGGAAAATCCATCTGGTCTGTTGATGTCTGGTAAGAATATTTGATTAATAGTGTAATTTAACTCTGATTTCATTATTATTTATTATTATAAAACAGTACTAGTGATTGAACCTAGGGTCTCACACATGGTAGACAAATGCTCTGTTTCTGAATTAAATCTCAGCTCTTTTATTTATTCATATTTTAATTTTGAGACAAGGTTTCACTAAGTAGTTATTCCAGGTGATGTCAAACTTGTAATCCTCCTGCTTCCTAGGTATCTGGGATTATAGGTGTACACCACCATGCCCAGCTCTTTGTTAATTTTTTTTGTGGATGATATATTTATTAGTGATTATATTTATTCAGTACCTGCTGAATCACCCATTATTATTTTACCATAGCTTATCTCTCCCTTTATGTTCAGAAGTGTATTTTATAAAATCAGGTGCTCCAATATTGGTGGCATATATATTTATAATTGTTATAACTTTTGGATTGTTCCCTTTATCAACATGTTCCCTTCTTGATATCTTCTGATCTATTTTGGTTTGATGTTTTATTTGCTCTGTATGAGTATAGCTGCTTCTGCCTGCTTTTGGATTCCATTGCTTAGAATATCACTTTTTATCTTTTCACTTTCATTCTATTTGTGTCTTTACCAATAAGGTGAGTTTCTTGCAGGAAGGAAATTGTTGGACTTTGTTTTTGATCTATACAGTCACTCTGCATCTTTTAATTAGAGAATGAATACCATTTACTTTCAGGGTTGCTACTGAAGAGCATGTACTCTTTCCTGTCATGCTGTTTTTCTTTTTCTTCTTTTGGTACTAGGGATCAAACTCAGTGGTACTTGACCACTGAGCCACACTCCCAGCCCTATTTTGTGTTTTATGTAGAAACAGGGTCTCATTGAGTTGCTTAGTGCCTTGCCGTTGCTGAGGCTGGCTTTGAACTTGCGATTCTCCTGCCTCAGCCTCCCAAAGTGCTGGGATTACAGGTGTGCACCACCACGCCTGGCTGTTGTTTATCTTTTGTATGTTTCTTCTTCCCTCATTCATCTTTGAGGTTTGGTGCTTTATTGAATTTATAACATTTGACTGTTTTTCCTAATTCTCATTTGCTTATTTACTCTTCCAGTGAGATTTATTCTTTCCTGTGCTCTACTGATTATGTTTGCCTTGCTTCCTTTTCTGGGTACTGGTTACTTTTAAGTATCATCTGTAATGCTGGATTATGAAATTTTTTAGTTTTTCTTAGCAGTTCTTTATTTTACCTCTAATTCTGAAGGATGACTTCTTGATACAGTAATCTAGGTTGGAAGTTATTTTCTTTGAGGACATGAACACATCATGCCATAACCTCCTGGCTTTTAGAATTTCTTCTGATAAATCTTTTATTGTAGTGGTCTTGCCTTTATATGTGTTTTGGAATGTCCCTCTTGTGATATTAAATATTCTTCTTTTGCTCTGTAATTTTGGCAGTTTAACTATAGTGTGTCACAGAGAGTTTCTTTCTTGGTATTGTTTATTTGGGGTTCTAAATGTCTCCTGCACCTAGATGTCCATTTCTTTCCATGATTTGGGAAGTTTTCTGTTATTATTGCATTTTTTCCTGTGATTTTATCTTATAGTTATACCCCTTTGTCAATTCCAATTATATATACATTTGGTCTTTTAAGGGTATACTAGCAACTTGTATGTTCCATTAATTCTTTCTTAATTTTTTTCATTTATTACTGTCTGAATGTGATAATTCATCAACTTTGTTTCCAAGCCACTATTCTTTCTTCTACTTGATCCATCTTTGGTGAGGCTTTCAACTGTGTTTTTTATTCAACTTATTTAGGTTTCCATTTCTATGATTTCTATTTTGTTCTTTTTCAGAATATCTATCTCTTCATTCAATTGGTTTTTCATATGCTGAATTGGCGTCCTTTATTCACTCATCTATTTATTTATATCCACTTAGAATTAATTGATCATTTAAAAATAATTTTTTCAAATTATTTTTCTAACATTTCATACATTTTCATTCCTTTGTAATCAGTTTGCTAGAGGTTTATACACTTTTGGAGGAGTCATATTGCCTTGTTTTTTCATATTTCTTATGTTTTTATGTTGAGATTTGCATGTCTGCTGGAATGGATATTTTTTCTACTTTTATGTAAGGGTCTTCTTACTAAGCAAACTTCTCTTGAAAATGTGCCCTGAGATATCAGTTTGTTATCTCATTTTGAGTTTGATTCCAATTGAATTTCATGGTTCAGTTTTCCTGTTGCTTCTTTAGTTGTGATTAGTGGAGCAAATTATATTTCATGCTTGTATTAGTCCTTGTTTATCTGTGTAGTCTTTCAGAACCAGAGGAGACTGCTTTCTCTGTAGGCCTTTGAAGAAAGGGGTCCTTCTAGTTGTTCAGGCAAGTGTGAGGTATATAGTAAAATATATGGGGTGCAAATTCTGTGGTTACTCCTCCAAACTTGTCAGCAATGTGTAGTCTGATAGGTTACATGCTGAGGTTCCTCAGAGGTACAGTGTCCACATCTTTTTTGTCATTTCTCTCTGTAGTTGCTATAGGGGTGAATATTCAGGACCAGGTCTTCAGGCCAGCCCAGCTCTATCTACTCGGATCTATATCATTGGCTGGGGGATTTCTATCTCCCATTTTTTTTGAGTTGAAGTATATACCAAAGATCGAGCAGGACTTGGTCATGGGTAGATTAAGGTGCCATTTCTCTCAGCTGGGCTGGGAGAGTAGCTCAGTGACAGAAAATCCACTCAACATGCTCAAAGTGTCATGCTTAGTCCCTAACACTACATAGAAAGAGGAAAGCAAACAACAATAACAAGTAAAAGTAAACTAGATAAAGACATAAAGTGAAAACTAAGCAAAAATTGTAACAACCAACAGAACAGGAGGTTAAAGTAATATAGAATAAACCAAATCTAATGGAAATATATCAGTGGAATAGAGGAAGGGGATTGAGGGGGAGGGAGAAGGGATAGAAAAAGGGAGAAATAGTGGAATGAAACTAACCAAACTCTCCTATGTACATATATGGATATACCACAGTGAATATCACCTGTATGTATATCTATAATTTACTAATTAAAAAACACTATAAATAAATAGAAGAAATACTGGTAAAATAGAGGAAATGGAACAGGGGAAGGAAGGAGGAGAGAGAAAGTTCTGGTGAATGAATTGGAGTGAATTGTATTCCATGCTTGCATAATTATGTTAAAATGAGCCCCAATATTATGTATAACTATAATAAAATAATAAAATTTTTAAAAATGTTAAAAGTAAAATTAATTTTAAAAAGGAAGAAAATAGAAAAGGAAAAATCTAAAAAAAGAAAAATTAAAAATCAAAAAGAGGAAAGAAAACAGATGGGAATCAGGAGTAAGGTAAAAAATGAAAGAAATAATGAAAAGCAGGAGAGGGAAGAAATATAAAAAGAATAAAAATTTAAATATTCAAAGAAGAAAAGAGAGATAAACACACACAAATAAAACACCAGTAACACAAAAAACACTTAATAAAACATAAACATTTCCTCTCTTCTGATATGGTCAATTATTCAGGCAGCAGTGGATATTTTAAATCTACGCCAATCAGAGCTTCTTTACATGTCTTCTTAGGCTATATACCCAGTGAAGAAGGCAAGGGCTGGTGGTTATTCACACATTTCTTCTTTCATTTGTGTTGCTTATGGAACAACCACTGAGAGTCGTCTCTGGCTGGAGCCAGTTGTAGTATTTCTCAGCTGCCCTAATACCAGTATATGCCAGGGAGCAATGCAGAGCTACTCAAAGATTTACACTGGGGTTCTTTGCTTTGTCCATCCCAATGGAAAGACTGACTCTGGATGCTGTAGCATGTCAGGGTCCCTGGTACCCTTTGTAAGGCAAAAAATGTTGAGGACCTTGAGGTCCCTGGTGGCAGGAAATTCTATGGGGTTGCAACTCTCCACACCTGGGGGGGTGGCAGTGGGCTCCCTGCAACCCACACCTAAATTTCTTGTTTTCTTAGTCTCAGCTCTCATGTGTTATCACACTGACTGCTCCCCCCAAATCTGGCACCTGCCTCTTAAGCTTTCAGTCTTAAAGGGGAAGTGACTTCTATTCCCTTACATGTCACAGACTGGTTTTCTACCACATATAGTTCTCAGAAGGTTTGTTTCAGTGGCTTTCCCTCCAGGGGAAACTGGGTCTCAAGGTAGGTGCCTGCTGAGTCAGTGTAGTTACATTGTTGTAGGCTCCCAGACACAAGAAAATGTAGGGGACTTTTGACTCCCAGAGTACCAAACTCAGACAAAGCTTTCTTAAGATAGCTTCCCCTTACAGTACTGTGAACATCCACTGGAAAGTGCAGAGAACTTCTTCAGAGTCAGTTTGCTATGCAGATCTCAGGTTCACTGTTCAGACTGCACTTTTATACAGTACAGAATTCTGTACTAGATGTGCTCACATGGACTTTCCCTCTTTCACTTCTACCCTAAATTCTGCCTCACTGTCTTTCTTTAGGTGCTGGGACATTTTGTCTCACCCTCTGTTCTACTACCCAAGGTCTCTGGGTTTCTCCAAGTCTCTGACTATCCACTATTGAGATTCAGCCTTCTTCTCCCATAGGCACTCACCTTGATGAGGAGCTGCTCTCCAGTTGATTAGATTCTATCTTGTGAAGAAGTAGGTGAGTTCTAGGTGCCTCTAATCTGCCATCTTGGATCTCCTCCTAATCCTTTTTAAGCTAACCTTTGACCTGCTAAAGAGGTCAAAAAATCTATAATAAGATTTCATAGCCATATATTTTCCTCTGTTGCACATATCATAAATACAATTTTATATTTATATGAGTAATGATAATTATTAACAATAAACTGAGGTCTCCTGTCAGGAACCATTTAAGTGAGGCATCTTGGAAAGGGACCCTTCAACACTAGTCAAGTCTTCAGATGACCGAAATCCTAAACAAAACAGATATTTCTTTCTTTCTTTTTCTTTTTTTGGTACCAGGGATTGAACTCAGGGGCACTCAACCACTGAGCCACATCCCTAGCCCTGTTTTGTGTTTATTTAGATATAGGCTCTCACTGAGTTGTTTTTAGTGCTTGCTGTTGCTGAGGCTGGCTTTGAACGTGCGATTCTCCTGTCTCAGGCCCCCAAAGTGCTGTGCACCACTGTGCCCAGCTCAAAACAGATATTTCTGACATATAATGAAGAAGAGAAAGAAGAGTGCTAATGGAGTAGCTCAAGGGCAGAAAGGAAGCCAGGCCATATAATGGAGACTATATATGAGCAAAAAGACTATATATGAGCAATTCTAGGCCAGTAGTATCTTGTGTGACAAGTCCAGGGAGGAGGAGTCTCCAAGTTTCCTTATTCACAATGTCTTTTCTTGCCTTTATAGAGTCAGATGATAAACACCCATCTGGCAAAAATATGTACTGCATGTTGTCAAGTGCTGTACTTGGTACTGGAGTTTTTTAAAATACAAAAACTGCTTTGCTTTCAGCTAGCTCTCAAAGTTGACACTATAGCAATACCTAAGTTTTTTTGTTTTTACTATTGTGAGTTTGAAAAATACAAACTTCCATGTCAGTAGGGGTAGGAGCTGATTAGGGTAGGCAGGGAAAAGGAAATCTTTTCTACTGGAAATAAAACTCGAGGTTCATTCATTATGAATTTTATCTGATGTGGAGATTTTAAAATTTCCTCACTATGATCTCTGTCTCCTTTTCTCCCCTATTCATTCACAGCTGAGTCAGGATGACCTTAGGCTCAGCCCAGGGCTAAGGAAGCCATTTTGCATACGGCCATTTGGCTTGAAGATGTCAGTTCATGCTACAGTACTTTGCACAATAGAGAAGCCTGAGTCTTCACTTCAAGCTAACCTCCGTCCAACATTCAAGTAGAACAAAAATATAAATCAGTGTGTACCAAAAAATACTTTCAATACCTTTGAATAACAAAAAGTACTTTGTGTGTATGTATGTATGTATGTGTGAGTATATATATATTCCTGAAAATTTTAAAAATTAATAGATGACTTTGGAGTTTGTAAAAGTATAGGTCTTATGATGTGCCAGTGGTTTTTCGATGATACTTTGTTGCTGCTAAATTACCACTTAAGGTGATAGACTGAAGAAGAAGCTCTGACATGCAGCCTATTGGGAGAGCAACTATCAGAAGGGCCAGGATAGTACAGGAGAATTTTCAAATTAAAACTACAAAGAGGGGCTGGAGTTTTGGCCCAGTGGTAGAGCACTTGCCTAGCATGTGTGAGGCACTGGGTTTGATTCTCAGCACCACATATAAATAAATGAATAAAATAAAGGTCCATCAACGTCTAAAAAAGTATTTTTAAAAACTACACAGAGAAACTCAAAGAGGAGAAAATGCAGATCTAACTTCCTGTGGGGAGGAGAAGATACCTTATAAAATATAAAGAACCAAAGTTTAACATCATGAGTGGTCAATATGTTCCAAAATGTGAACCATTACTGACCTCTGGTGTATAGTTGATTATTCTAAACTTGATGTTCACTTAAATAACCCAATCAAGAGAATATTAATCTCCAACAATAGTGAGTTTTTATCCTAGGATATTCTTCCTTTAAGAAAGCACAGTTTACTGACTGAACAACCTCTCCCCTACTCACCTTAGCCTCTGGTAATCCCTATTCTACTCTTAACTTCTATGAGATCAACTTTTTTAGATTCCACATGAGTGAGATCATGCAGTACTTGTCTTGCTGTGCCTGACTTATTTTATTTAACATAATGTCTTCCAGGTCTATCCATGTTGTTAAAAGTATTATACCAGAGCTGGGTGCGGTGGCTCAAGCCTGTAATCCCAGCACTTAGCGAGGCTGAGACAGGAGAATCTGAGTTCAAAGCCAGCCTCAGCAACGGCGAGGCACTAAGCAACTGAGTGAGATCCTGTCTCTACATAAAACACAAAATAGGGCTGGGGATGTGACTCAGTGGTCGAGTACCCCTGAGTTCAATCCCCGGTACCAAAAAATTTAAAAAAAAGTATTATACAAGAACTGAAACATCATTTTTAATTCATTAATATATATACTTCTTATTTTCATTTACAATGCATTTTTATCACAAATGGGAGACTGGAGTTGTGGAGAAGGATGGAATGAAAACAGGAATTACCCTGGAATTTGTCATTCAAAAATCAAAAAAATTCTTGAATGTTAGGGGTCTTGTTAAGGAAGTCAGTGCTTACATCAGCATAGTAAAGTGTTGAGCTTATATTTTCTTCTAGAAGTTGCAAATTTTCTGATTAAACTAAGAATCAATAAATGGGAGGGATGGCATCAAAATTAAAAAGCTTCAGTACAGCAAAGGAAACAAGAGTGCAAAGAGAGAGACTACAGAATGGGAAAAAATCCTTGCCAGCTACTTTTCCAGTAGGGGATTAATATTCATGATATATAAAGAACCCCAAAAATTTAACACAAAAAAACCCACAAATAACCCAATCAATAAATGGGCAAAAGAATAAAACAGGCATTTCTCCAAAGACCTACAAATGGCCAAAAATTATGTAAACACAACCTTTAATGTCACTAGCAATCATGGAAATGCAAATTGAAACTACATTAAGATTTTACCTCACTCCAGTTAGAATGGCAATCATGAAGAACAAATAATAATAAATGCTGGTGAGGATATGGGAGAAAATATATACTCATACATTGTTAGTGGGACCTCAAATTGGTATATTCACTCTGGAAAGCAGTATGGACATTCCTCAAAAGACTAGCAATGCAACTACCCTATGAACTGGCTATCCCACTCCTTGGTATTTATACAAAAGAACTAAAATTGGCATATTATAGTGACAGAGGCATATGAATGTTTACAGAAGTGCAAGTCACAATAACCAAGTTATGGAACCAACCAAGATGCCTGTCAACAGACAAGTGGATAAAGAAAATGTGATATATAAACACATTGGAGTATTATTCAGCTATAAAGAAGAATGAAATTTTGGCATTTGTTGGTAAATGGATGGTACTGCAGAACATAATGCTAAGTAAAATAAGCCATATTCAGAAAGTCCAGGGTCAAATTTTTGCTCCCATATACAGAAGGCAGAGCAAATTAAGGGTGAAAAGGAGGGTATCCCATGAAAAAGAAGGGAGATCAGTAGAGGAAGAGGATGGGGTGGGGGGAGGAGAGATGGGATAAAGGAGGAACTATGGAATGAAATTGACCAAATTATGCTATGTGCATATATGAATATACCACAGTGAAGTCTACCTTTATATATAAAGCACACATTTAAAAAACAATGAATAAATAGAAGGAAGAACAGTAGTGTAGAGGAATGGGAATGGGGGAGGGAGGCGAGGAGGGAAAGAAGAATACTAAGGACTGAAAAGGAACAAATTATATTCCAGGCATAAATGATTCTGTCAAAATGAACCTCAATGTATAATTATAATGAACTAATAAAAACATTTAAAAAATTTTAAAAAATTATCCTAGATACTTATGCTTTGGAGAGTTGGAAAATGGTGTTACTGTGACCCTAAAAGGGCCAATTGAGAGAGGGAAGCTGCAAAGAGGCTTACTTGGATTTTTTGTCTCTGAAATGTTCATCTGACCATATCTATGGTCCTGACCTATGCTCTCAGTTTCATCTAAGGAAGAGTCAGAAAGCTGTGAGTTGGTTTCTCCAGGCAAGAAACAGGAGTCTGGAGATTAAGTCAATGTTATAGGAAAATCCAAGACTGAACTTTGGAAATTTTCTCTCACCAAATATTAATGTCTCCCTCACTGTACTTTTGAGGTGAATTTTACATTTAAACACACATTTTCTTTCATTTTTCCTGAAGACCAAAGTAGTATCAGATAGTCTTTTACCTCACTAATCCTCTTTGTGTCCTTGACTTCACCTAGTTTCTTCCAGGTTCATGCAGGTTGGTTCAGGGCACTGGCACCAAAAAAATATAGAAAAACTTCTTTAGAATTGAGGCTGTGTTGCTTGAATGTGATAATAAGTCATCAACCACATTTCCAATGAGTTGTTTAGGGCAAATACAAATGTAAAAGTGGAAAATTAATGTCTACATTAGTCATGATAATACATTTATCCAATGTAATAACAACCAATATTCTTGGCCATCATGTAGTAGTAACAGTAGACACTATTTAGTAATTCTGTATGTTAACTCATTTAATATTTGCAATAGCTCTATAAAGATGATTATATGATTATACTAATTTTACAGATAAATAAACTAAAGACAATAATGATAATTTGCCCATTATTACATAGCTAGTAAGTACCATAGTTGTAGTTTGATCCCAGGATGTCTGGCTCCATAATCCACATTCTTAGCTACCGTGTTACACTGTATCTTTTATGAGGTTAAAAAATAATAGAAAATATACACTGAAATGTTTAGAATATGAAAAGCTTCTAAATTTTCAATATTGTCATTATAACATAAAAGATCCTACTTGTAGATGACTTCTGTTTTATTTCTTATGTTGATTTAAAATCCTACATAATGATCATTTTACAGGTTTTTTATATTTAAGGGAAGGATGGAGACCAACACTTGTTTATAGTCTAATTCCACCTTTTAAAAAAATCAAATAAATAAACAAAAGCCAAGAAATGGTTATTATGGAAAGGTGACACAGCTATTAAAACCTTTAACTGAAATGCAAATTCAGATCTTTTAGAGCTGAGAACTAAGTTCATTGCATGACACCATCGCAGACCTCATGAGGCCTGAGAGGTTGGTGGGGTTAATAATATGAAATATATCAATGAAGAAATATTAATGCACAATTTAGAAAATAGTCCCACCAATTTTTGCAAGGTGTGTGTTAAAGTATATAGGTAAAATTTACTTCCTAACTGCTTAATGACATTATCCAGACCACTTTCTGTATTATCTATCTATATCATTGCTTCTATTGAAGTTTACCTTTACCTCCTCACCTTAACTCAGATTTTTTTTCAGTACTGATGATTGAACCCAGGATCACTCTCAACCCAGGGTCACTCTACCGCTGAGATACATCCTCAGCCTATTTTGAATTATTTTTTATTTTGAGACAGCATCTCATTAATTTGCAGGTTGTCCTCAAACTTATGATCCTCCTTTCTGAGTGTCCCAAGTCTCTGGGATTATGCATACACCACTGCACATGGTTCCTTATCTTACTTGTTTTATATGTCAGCTTCAAAAGATTTACCCACTAGCACTTTACTCATAAAACTTCCTTTTCATTTATTCTCCTGTGGTCCTTCATAGAACTTTAGGACACATTCTTGATAAGACCTCCAGTACCTGGACCTACCCAAGCTGTACCCATTTCAGACAATACTGCTACCACTGAGACCTTTTTCATTACTTGAAACTACACCACCTTCTAGATCTTGAACTCTGTAATTCTTTTCTCTGACCACCACTATTCATCTCACTTCTTCCATTCCCGTCTTCCTACTGAACCAGTTTTTTTATCCTCATCTGCATTTGTAGTCCTTGGTTACCTCCCTATTCTACCAGGATATCAGGTCCCTTCTGCCTTTAATTTTGCTCTGTGTAGAGCATTATGAAATCCATGAGATCCTCAGTTGCTTTCCATGTCTTGTTTTGAAAACTGCTAATTTGTGGTAAACCTTATTATCTTTTTTTTTTCCTGCTCAGGTGCCTGAGTTACAAGTCTTTGCTTGAGAAACCAGGCAGATTGGTTTCATTGCAAATGTATGCTCTTCATCCTGGGTGGTCTCTTCATTCCTAGCTGTTTGGCAACCGTTTTACTCATTCATGCCTGACTACCATGTTCCCTATAGAAGCACTTATATGTCTTCTCCATCAACTTTATCCCATTAGTCTCAAGTCAGATCTCATCACAATAGATAACTTCATCAACTTGCTTATGAAACATCACGGTTAAACTACATCTGATAAACATTTTCATAACTTCCTTTCTTTGTACCACAGCAATTAACTTCTCTTTACCTTTTTCCTATCCCTTTATTGTATTCCATTTCCCAAGAGATTTCCCTCCTTTCCTCCATGTAAATCTTTGGCTCCAGACCCTCCTCTTCTTAGGACCTTTCTTCACCTATTTTTACCCCTTCCTTCTCATATATTCTATCTATACCTCTTTCTTCTTCCACTAAACCTATCATTAGACTTGTGAATCCTATCATAAAGTTATATCCAAACAACAAAAATCCAATACTTTATTTGATTTGACCACCTGTACCACCTTCTATCTTTATGATGTTTTCTCCATTGCATAAATTTTAGAAATATAAGTCCACATTCACTGCCACTACTTCCTGACCATTTTCTAGTTCTAGAAGTACTTTCCCATGAGGTGAGGCTTAGATAATGTAGTTTGTAGCCCAAGTTCCCTTAACAGTAACCAAAAACCTAGCAGCAGAAGATAATACTCAGCAAGTTGAAGGCCAAAGGTGTAATCTGTGGGGAACTGTTGAACAAGTGGAAAAATATCAGGAAATAAGTCTGGACAGAGAAAGGAGGATAATGCATTTTATTAGTTTGTGATGAGGGCTAAAATGAGGTTCAAGATGAGGGGTAGGGTCAAATTAGTAATAAAGAAGCACTCAATACTCAGGAACTGGTCAAACAAAACTTGAGTCTTAAGAATTGGTGGGAGATGAGACACAGTAAAGGGGAGGCAGGTTCCATCTGTTTTTTTTAAAATATTTTTTTAGTTGTTAATGGATCTTTATTTTTTTCATTTATTTATATGTGGTGCTGAGAATCAAACTCAGTGCCTCACGCATGCTAGGCAAGTGCTCTACCACTGAGCTACAGCCCCAGGCCCTCCATCTGGTTTTTAAAAAATTATTATTGGTGCATAATAATTACTCAGAATAGTGAGTTTCATTGTGATATATTTATACAAACACATAACATGATTTAATCAATTTAATTCCCTAGTACCTCCCCATTTTCATGGCCATATGCTTTTTTTTTTCTTTTTTCCCCCACATTTTGCCACATGCTTTTGAGATGGTGATTTGTCCAGATAGTTCCAGGGCATTTATCCATTGTTATGGGTTGAACTGTGTTCTCCTGAAATCCATATGTTGAAGTCCTAACCCTTAGTACTTTGGAATGTGTAGTAGCCAGAGTCAATACTATCCAGTGAAGCCACCTGTTTACTGGTCTCCCTACTTTTATTCTTGTTCCCAACAATCCACTTTCATCTAGTAAAAACCTTTCTTTGTATTTGAATAACTTAATGTAATTAGTTAAGATGAGGTCATTCTGGGGCTTTGACTGTGGCTCAGTGATAGAGCACTTGCCTCGCATGCGTGAGGCACTGGGTTCAATCCTCAGCTCACATAAAAATAAATAAATGAAATAAAGATATGGTGTCCATTTACAGCTAAAAATATTTTTTAAAAAAGATGTGGTCATTCTGGAGTGAGCCTTTAATCCAATATGGCTACTGTCTTATAAAAAGAGGAAATTTATTCCCAGATGTACACATAGCAAGAACACCTTGTGAAGATGAAGGTGATGGGGTGATGCTTCTACAAGACAAGGAAGACAAAAGATTGCTACAGTAACCCAAGAAGATTAATATACCCATTAAAGCAAAATGGTCAATAATACTCTTTCAGTCTGGCTGCTTTCTCAGCTACTATACTAAAATTGCTTTCACAAAGGGATTTCTTAATCACCACCAGTAGAAACTTTTCTTCTGACATCATTCTGCTTGATACTTCTTGGGAGCATTCAGTAGCACTGATGTCCTTCCTTCTTACAATTCTATCCTCCCTTGGCTTCTGTGACACTATATCCTCAAGGCTTTCTCCCATTCTGCCCACTTTTTCTCTGTTCCTTTCTTTTCTGTTCTTCATTTTTTCTCCTCTTTACAGTAAACTTCTCCAAAAGTGCACTTACATTATCACATTAGACTTGGGCACACAAATTTAAATACCTAGAAGGGCCAAACAGGTAATATAAAGAAGTGAAACAGCTGAATGAAGACTTTGAAAAACTTAATTGTGCATGCCACATCTAAAATGGATGTCTGCTGTTCAGTTTCAGTGATCATATAAACCACTGTATTATCAGATCTTTGAATTTTTAGGACACAAACTGGAAATGTAGATGTTTGGGAAATCTGAGAAATTTTAATATTAGCAACTCACCTTTTTAAAGTGTCTTTGAGACATTTTTAACTTGTGTACCACCCATTTTCCACCCTCTGCTTTGTATCTTCTTCCTTTGAACCTCCTTTATAATCATATTTAAATAAGCCCCAAATCTATATTTCTAGGCCTGACTTGACTTCCAGATTTTTATGTCTAAATTAAATCAATGTCTATACACATGCGATACATATAAATATCCTGGAACTCTATTATTTTCTACCACATCTACCCTAATTCCATCACCCAACATCTGTTTCCTGGAATAATGAAACCACCTCTTTGATGGTTTTCAACTAACAAAAACTTTTCTTTGTATTTTCAATAAAATACAAACCCTTTATGCTGTCTATAAAGCCCTGCATGATTTGGGATTATGGATTCTGCCTTGACTATAATCCTTTGGCATATCAATATTTAAATTTTGTAAGTTTTAAATTTCTTACCAAATCCATAGAACCATTATCATGTTTTCCACCTTGCTGCTACTAATTCATAGGGAGCAGGCAGCAGACTTAATGGTATATATCTTTATTTTTTTAAAAAAAGCATGTGGAAGATACTCTGTTTTAAAGTCTGAAGGGATTTATATTTCTAAAAAAAAGTTATAAATTCGACAGCAATTTGAATTTAATTTAAAGGCAGGGATGTATATTTGGAATAATTCAGGTCTAATTTTAAGTTAATTCATACTTGCTTTCTTACCTGGGGTTTTAAATTTTATCTTCTTTGTTTGAATTCCCTCCCAAGAAACGATTAACACCCAAAAGGCACTATAAATTTCTGATGGTGTATGCATAATATGTAGCATTTAATCAAACTTTTTTGAAGTAAAATTCATATACCATAATCATTTTAAAGTATATAATTCAGTAACATTTACTACATTAAAATGTGGGACCATAATTTCTATCTAGTTTCAAAATTTTTCATCACACCAAAAAGATATCTTGTATACATTGAGTAGTCCTCATTCTTTCCTCCTATTTCCTGGAAACTTCTAATTTGCTTTTTGTCTCAGTGGATTTACTTATCCTAGTGTATTTCTTTTTTGTTCTTTCTTCTTCTTCCTTTTCCTCTTTCTCCCCTTCCTCCCTCTCCCCCTCCTCCTCATCTTCTCTCTTTCTTTTCAGTCTAGGATATTTCTTTTCTATTCCTCCTCTTCCTTCTTCCCTCTTCTTCATTTTTTTTTTCTTATTTTTAACCCTTACTGGAGATTTAACCCAGAGGTGCTTTACCACTGAGTTACATCACCAATCTTTTATATATTTTATTTTGAGACAGTGTTGCTCTAATTTGCTTAGGGCCTTGCTAAGTTCCTGAGGCTGATCTTGAACTTGCACTCCTCCTGTCTCAGCTT
The DNA here is from genome assembly GCA_004024805.1 of Geosciurus inauris. Lineage (NCBI taxonomy): Eukaryota > Metazoa > Chordata > Mammalia > Rodentia > Sciuridae > Geosciurus > Geosciurus inauris. The sequence goes on from PVHX01026229.1 coordinate 16,012, forward strand.
CCTGAGTGACTAGGATCGTTCACCACTATGCCTGGCTATCCTACATAATTAATACAAACTGAATCATGCAATATATAACCCTTAGTCTCTGATTTCTTTCACTAGCATGTTTTTGAGGTTCATTCATATTGTAACATGTTTCAGTACTTCATCCAATCTTTATTTTTTATTTGACTGAATAATATTCCACCGTTTTTATTTTTTAATTGTTATTTCCCCATAACGAATGTTTTCCATAGCAGGTGTATCAGCAATGGACAAATGTTCCAATTTCTCTATAATCTCATCAACATTTATTATTTACAGCCTAGTTAGTATGAGATGGTATCCCTTGTGATTTTGATTTGCATTCCCCTACTGCCTAGTGATGCTGAGCATCTTTTCATGTGCTTATTGGCCATTTGTATATCTTTGGAGAACTGTCTATTCAAATCCTTTCCTCACTTTGTATCTTTTGTTAATTGTAAGAGTTCTTCATATGTTATGATACCCTTATTAGATATATGATTTGCAAATATCATATCTCATTGTGTAGGTTGCATTTTTACTTTTACTTTCTAGCTTTTATTTATTTATTTATTTATTTATTTATTTATTTATTTATTTATTTCTTGCTGGGGATTGAACCTAAGAGTGCCCTACCACTGAGCTACATTCCCAGTACTTTTAGTTTTTGATTGGGTTTTACTAAATTGCTGGCCTCGATCTTGTGATCCTCTTACCTCAGCTTCCTTAGTAGTTGGGATTAAAGGTGTATGCTATCAGGCCGGGCTCACACTTACTTTTTCCTTCTTTCTTTCTTTCACACTTTTTCTTCCCTCCCTTCCCCCCACCTCTTTCTTCTGAGGATTGCACCCAAGGATGTTTAAACACAGAGCCACATCTCCCAGACTTTTTTTATTTTTTCTTTTGAGACAGGGTCTTGCTACATTGCTTACAGCCTGGATAAATTGCTGAAGCTGGCCTTGAACCTGCAATCCTCCTGCCTCAGCCTCCCGAGCTGCTGAGATGACAGAAGTACACCACTGAACTTGGCTTTCACTTTCTTGATAGTGTCCTTTGATGTACAAAAGTTTTTAACTTTGACGAAGTCCGGTTTATTTTTTCTTTTGTTGTGCATGCTTTTGATGTCATATCTAGTAATCCATTCCAAATGCAAGATCACAAAGATATGGTCCTGTTTTCTTGTAAGAGTTTTAAAGTTTTAACTCATTTCTGTCTTAAATGCTTTATGTCTTATCTTTTGTATATGGTGTGAGGGCAGGTACACTACATTCTTTTGTATGTGGATATCCAGTTGCCCCAGCACTAATTGATGAAGAGACTATTTCCTTCCTATTGAATAATCTTGGCACCTGAATCACCAAGGTTGTGTCATAGTTTATGATTAACTGAAATTTTCCCATTATTTTTCTTGATGAATTCTGTGTTGCTCTTATTTAGTTATATCATAACTAACTTGATGATTTCAAGTATAAAACTTAGTATTTGTCTAATAAATTATATCCTGTGGATTTTTACTCAGTTATTCATTCAGCGAACATTTATTGTATGTCTAAGATATATTAGGCACTGTGATTACCAAAGCAGTTCATTTGGGCAAGATTGTTTTGAATAGTTTTATCAAAGTATAAAAATTTTCTTTTTCTCTCTTTTATTTTCCAAGTGATGTATACAGTACACATTTGTGATTCGCATTTCATCACTGAGACTTTCTTTGTAGGGTCAGGAATGGGAGGAAGTAAAGAATGGTAAGTGGTGGGGTAGAACTTAGCAAGGGAATTAAGCTCAGGGGTGATATAGGAGATTGATATGAAATGAAGGTGTCTATTATATACATCATTCAGGACTTCAGGGTCCTCAACACCTTTTGCTGCACAAAAGGTCCCATGGATCTGACATGCTGCAGTATCCAGAGTGAGAATAGAAAGTCATGAGGTCAGAGAGGTAGCAGAAGCCCAGAGTGCACAAGAAATTGGAGATCATGGTAAGACTAACTTTTATTGTGCGTAAGTTAGAAAATCACTGGAAGTTTTCAAGGAGAGGAATGACAAAATCTGATCAATGGGATCAGTTTAGACCAGAGGAAAGCAAGGAAACCACCAATTTTTTAAAAAATTGATAATACCCTATGTTAACAAGAGTGTAAAGAAAACAGGTAATTACATGCACAGTTGGTTGGTTATGTAAACTGTTACAGCATATCCATTAAGATGTAAAATATGGGGCTGGGGTAACTTAGTGGTAGAGTGTTTGCCTAGCATGTGCAAGACCCTAGGTTTGGTCCATAGCACTGAAAAAAAAGATATAAAATGTGAATACCATTTTACCCAGCAATGTCATGTCTAGAAATCTAGCTACAAGTATCCAAAGATACAGGTTTCACATCATCATCATCATCATAATCACTCATTGAGAGTTACTATGAGTGAGGAACTATTTTAAGAGATGTTACCTATACTAACTAAATTAATCCTCAGAACAAACCTCTGACGAAGATACACTTATTGTTCTCTTTTACATAACAAATGATTGCAGAAAAAAGGAGACAATAATCTGCCCAAATTCACACAGACTGGAAGTGGGCTCAAAGTTAAACTGAGCAACCTAACCTTGGTGACTGGATTGTGATACACATCTCATATGTGTCTTTTGTATTTTACTTCCCCATTTTTCACTTCATTACCCTTATCTCCTTGCATTCTGGAAGTAACATGAGAATGTAAAATTACTCAGAGACACCCCCCCCGACTCCAGTAAATGTAGAATCAGATCAAACTGTAAGCAGAGAAACTAGTCATGAGACAGTTGCACCAAGTTAGGGAACAGACAATAAGAACATAGAGGAACAGGAAAAGATGTATATAACAGAATTTTTAAAGACACATTTTGATTTTGCAACTGATTAGACCTAGGATGCATAGGAAAGTGAATCATCTTTACTGCCAAACTCTACCAGGTTAAAAGGGATCCCCTTTTAACTCACCCCAAAGTGTGATTGAGTACAAAACAATTTTTTAAACCACACAACTAGTAATTTATTTCTCTTTTTCATGATACTGTCTTGTGCATTGCAGGCATTCAATTTGCATGTGTTCACAAAATGGTATTTGAGCAGTTTATAACGCCTCTAATATGACAATCCAATTTTATTATCAGCTGTATTTTCACACCACTTACAGGTGGATTTGTGGTGGTAGGGTTGTTTGTTTTGCTTTGCTTTGCTTTTCTGATCCAATTTGCCAGTTTAATAAAATCTTCACAACCTATACTGAATGCAGAGTTGGACAGCTGACCCAATTTTGATCTCATTTGGTACACTACAAGAGGTAATTAGTTTGACTTGTAGGTGGGTGCAGCATCTTTGAAAGTAGTACTGAAATAACCAAACATAAACACTGAGCCACTGATTTAAAAAGAAACCTTCCTACACTATGTCAAATATGGAAATATATCTTTATTTTATTCTTTCATCTGTTGGGTTGGGGTTAGGTAGAAAATAGTCTCTTGTCAAAAGACAAAAGCACTCCGAAATAATTAAGTAATGTATTCCTCTGCCCAAAATCTGGAGAAAAGGTATCTTCACAAGTTTCCCAAAGCTGGTGGGTTGCACTAAGATTTGACTCCAAGAGTATGTTTTTCTATTGCTCTTTTCCTTACCTAAAGTAGAAGGTAAGATAACCCCAGGAACATAATCCATGCCTGAAGGATAGAATATGAATAATTTTAAAAAACATAAAGACGTTCTTCAGTCTATCAGAGCTCCTCTCTAGTGAATGGAACTTCATATTTTCTCTTCTCTCAGGCTCGAATGCCTTCTCAAAGTATCACTCCCAGTAACGACCTTCTCTTCTCATTTGATTACTGAATATCCATCCTTCAAGATTTTGCTCAAATTCTAGATCATGCACTACCTTCCTGATAATGATCTTGGAATTTTCTTTTTTTTTTTTTGCCATCAAGCTTTCTCCTGTAAACTTTCATGGTACCAAGCAAACATCTTTATTACAGCATTAAACATTACAACAATAATTGCAGTCTTATTTCGTTGCAGGCCTTCATCTTTTATTTTCCCAAAGGGCCAATACAGACTTTTATTTAAACAAAATCATTTTATTGTTTACTTTCTCAAAATTTTGTTAAATATTTGAATTTTTCCAGTTTTAGTGAGGTATAATTAATAAAAATTGCATAAATTTAAGGTATAAAATATGATGTTTTAATATGCACATACAACATGGAATGATTAATAGTGAGTCATCATATTAACTTAGTTTGTGACTCTTCTAGTTAGAGCACATGTTTTATCTATAGCCCTGGAACTACAGGAATCTAATGTAGAGAGCATTCAGTAAGTGTTTGTTCATATATTTCAGCACCAGGGATACATTGGTGAAAAGAGCAATGTCCCTTATAGAGTTAAATTTTAGTTAGGGGGAATGGATAATAATTAATATATGTTACAGAAAAGAAGAGAGCATAGGAGAGATTGGGAGTACTTGAGAAAGTGTTGCTATTTTATATAGGTATCTCTGGGGAGGCAATATTTGAATAGAGTCCTGAAGAAAAAGGAGAAAGTGAACCATGTGGATATTGGAGGGAAGGAGATTCCAAGCAGAAAGAATGGCAAGTACAAAGTTCCTGTAGATTTAATAGAGTAAGTGAATGAGGAGAGGGGGAAGAAGATGGGGTCAGAGAGGGAACATGGACCAAATCATGCAGATTCTTGTATGCCAGGGTAAGGATGTTGGCTTTTAGTTTGAATGAGACAGGAAAACATTAAAGGGATTTGTGTGGAAGAATAACCTGATATTACTTAGTCTAAAACAGAATCACTACTAATATGATAGAATATATTGTTAGGAGCAAACATAGAAGAAGTGAGACTAGTTAAGAGATTGCTCTAATACTCTGGGAGAGAGATGATGGTAGCTTGGACCTAGGGTGATAGGCTGGAAGTAGTGAAAAGGTGTTGTATTTAGAATATTCTCTGTTTTTTGTTTGAGGTTAGAGATATAGCATTGGCTGATACATTTATTACATAATGATATTAATGTTTTTGACCCTATTAACTGAAAAGATGAGTTGCAATTTACTGGAAAGGTAAAGGCTGAGA
>PVHX01026230.1:0-21116 GCA_004024805.1 Geosciurus inauris
GTAAGTTGTATAGAATCACATCATATATGCAGTCATACATAAAGTTAGGGTTATTATGACCATCATATTCCATCACCCTTGCTGTCCCCATGCCCCCTCCCCCCTTACACCCCTGTGAACGGAGATCCACCTTTGTTCCCATGTCCTTTCCCACATTATGGATCAGCATCCACTTATCAATGAGTACATTCAGCATTTGCTTTTCTGAGATTGGCTTACTTCACTTAGCACGATATTCTCCAACTCCATCCATTTACCTGCAAATGCCATAATTTTATTCTCTTATTGCTGAGTAATATTCCATTGTGTATATATACCACTGAGTTTCTTTTGTGTATATTTTACACATATTATCTCATTTACTTTTTCCAAGAACTCTGGGAAGCATGAATTCCTTTCTCCAATTCATACATGAGAAAACTGAGGCACAGAGAGTGTCCATAACCAGCTTTGAAACATAGAACCAGCCTCAACTCAAATAACCAAACTCCACCAAGATACTCTCACACTCCTTGCAGACGTGAGCTGGGTGAACATGTCAGGAGGGTACTTATTCAGATGGCTGGCCCCTCTGTCATGCCAGGTACCTTTATGCACCTGCCTGCTGTCATCTTGGTGTCCTGAGCAGCAGAGCCTGCCAGAAGCTATCTAACATCAGCCCTCGTGGGTACAAATCTATGATCTGTTTAGCGCTTGCCATGTGCCAGGCTTTCTGACAGTCCCCATAAAGTAGCGAAGTAGCCCATTTTAATCCTTTCACCACCACAGAGAGTTCAAGTTCTACTGTCCTCATTTTGGAGATGATGAAAGTGAAGGTAGAAAAATCTACCTGCTTATGGCAAGAAAATGTCTGAGCTTTGAAGTCTAAAGACTGCATGTAGTTAAAACTATGGATGATTTGAGTACCCAGCAAAACTCTGCCTCTATCACCTACTAAATATGCAAGCTGAGACACCAGAGCTAACTTTTCTCTGCCTCCATTTCCTCATCTGTAAAATAGGCAGATGAATGATACCTACTTCATAAGACTGTGAGGGTCAACAAGGCACCCTGGGTCAGGGATAGGAATGGTAACCACTCTGTACCCACTATGTGAATGTTGTCTGCTGCTTCACAAAGCATCATCTAGGGGGCCATCATTCTGGAATCCCACTGCTTCCTCTGGATGTGACCAAGTTTCACCCCAGTCTACCTGCAGACAGTGAGGGCCCTGGATCCACTCCGCCCTCCCTCCTTTCTCTTGACATCTGTCCCCACCCTTCCTGGATACGACACTTCAACTCCTAGAGCTGGAAAACTCAGCCACTCTCTAAATGTCCACTTCTTCCATTCCCTCCTGGTCTCCTGTCTAACATGCGATTTGCACTAGAGTCACCTTCCCTTAAAAATGAGTCTTGTCCTATCTGGTTTGCAACCAGAGAAATGGAAAAACTGAGCTCTGTATATGTACTATGACTTGAAATGATTTAAATAAAATAATTAAATTTTAAAAAAAGATTTAAAAAAAATGAGTCTTGTCACCATTGTTGGTGTAACCAGTAGCAACAATTAAAATTATCACCCCAACAAAAATCTCCATGTTGTCATTCATTATTGTAGGAACCTTAAACCATGCTTAAAATCAAAAATAAAGAGGAGGCAAGTCGCAGCTGCTTTCCGAAGAGCTGGTGTTGCCGAGGTTGAAATCCTGAATACAAAAGGAACATGTATAAATTTCTTTGCAGTATCTGCTCAAAGCTCCATCAGTAAGCCAAGAGGAAAGGTCAAGAGATTGCCAAAATGCTTTGGAGTTTTTAACTGAAACTAAGAAAAGTCCAAAATAGATCTGAGTCTGTAAAAACAGACGCTGCAGCAAGAGGATTTAGTGCCAATGCATCAACAAAACAGACAACCAGAGCTAGTGGAAGGATGTCTTCCCATTTTAGTGTTTCCCACAGAGCTAATATTTTGTGCAGATGATCAGTCAACGCATAAACAAGTGTTGACTTTGTACAATCCCTATGAGTTCGCCTTGAAGTTCAAAGTTTTGTGTACTACTCCAAATAAGTATGTTGTCGTTGATGCTGCAGGTGCAGTAAAGCCTCAGTGTTGTGTGGATATTGTGATTCATCCTAGAGATGTTCGATCCTTTCACTATGGTGTAATAGACAAATTCCGTCTCCAAGTTTCTGAGCAAAGCCAGAGGAAGGCTTTAGGAAGGAAAGAGGTTGTTGCTACTCTTCTCCCATCTGCAAAAGAACAACAAAAGGAAGAAGAAGAAAAAAGAATAAAGGAACATTTAACTGAAAGTTTATTTTTTGAGCAGTCATTTCAAACAGAAAACAGAACTGTCTCCTCAGGACCTAGTTTAATAACTGTCTTCCTGGGAGTGCTGTGCATCGCAGCCCTGATGCTGCCCACACTGGGGGATATGGAATCACTGGTCCCTCTCTACCTCCACTTAAGTGTGAATCAAAAATTAGCGGCTGCTTATATCTTAGGTCTTATCACAACGGCTATACTTAGAATGTGAGGAAGGATTTCAGCCGGCTTCTGAAGTAAATTTATCTTGAAAATATTAATGTGAGCTGCCTTTTATCTCTATTTCACTCCATTAATATGCTACAAACTATTGAATATTTCAAATAACTGCAAATGTATAATATATATTTTAAATTTCTGTATGATTTTATTTGAAGGACACCAGCACATTATGTTACAGACAGACAGCAAGGATGCTTCTGAGTGACACCTAGGAAACTATTTGAAGAAATTCTTTTTATATCTATATTTGTTGTGCAAAAGACTTTAAAACATTTGTTATTTTCTTAGCTTTTTTCTAATTCACTTGGATTGACAAGGGTCATATGTCCTTCAAAGCTAAAGGTTGAACAGAGCAAACTGACCAGCCTAAAAGTAAAATTACATTGACTTCCTAGCTACGAACATCAATGTTACTATCTATGTAAAATGTCTTGCCCTCTATCATTGTAAACAGTTGCTATGGTGTTTCTGAGAGTTCTACAGTTAATGTGTGGAGGGTTAAAAAAGTATAAGGTACTAAGGGATAAAAACAGTATAAGGTACTAAGGGATCATGCTTATCCTAGGGTCTCACAGGAGACAGGACATATTTAATTCATCTTGTGAACTAAAGATGGGTTGTGGTCCATACACCAAGCATATGGGTTTTTTTAAAAAACTCATTGAAGTAGGTTGATGTATTTGGTCGGAGAGTTCTAAGGCATTTGTTTAGTTAGTTGGTTTGCCCTAGCTTTACCTCTGGTTAATGCTTTATGTTAATAGGGGGAAATCCCTCCAAGCCCCTTGCCTGCCTGACTATAAGTGACTTGCCCAGATTGGGATTATCAGGTATCAGATGGTGTCTGAAGAGATGAATTTTTCACCTTTAAACTCTTAAGCTGAGAATGGAAAACCCTTGATACCTGTCTATTTTATATCAGTCACTGAGACATTTTTTAAGTTTTTATTTATTAAAGGTTTTATTTATTAAAACAACTTTACCAAAAAAATCCCTTAAGCATAACTATTTACATTTCTTTATTATCTCTTCTGATCTCTAATACATATATATATATGCACAGACACATATATGTGTGTATATATAAGTACGTAATATGCAGTTTTAACTGTTATTGTCATAGCAACTGATCTTTTGTCTTAGGATTTTTATCTGAAAGCACAATGCATTGAGAGGCTCTTGAAAATCATCTTTTAGATCTTTGTACAGAATGAATTTCTGCACTGCTACTGTAGCATTCTCAAGGAATATACATAAACACAAATGTATGCCCAGAGTTGGTGTTTGGAGGAAATAGTTCTGCTTCTAAAAGCTGTTATGTCTAGTCTTTCATAGAAAATCATGTTTAACCATTTGGGGAGCATAAATCACTCAGTGGATCACATCTGTACATTGTGTAATGACTGAAAAGCACATAAATATAATCTACTTCAAACTTTGTTAAAATAAATAAATAAACAAATAGGCACATTATTAAAAATTTCTACAGGAAACCAACAAAATAAAATTTACTTTTTAAACATTGACAAAGAAAGCATTGGCTTACTGTTTCTAAATGATTTTAATGTTCCTTTAAATGGAATTGAACTATGAAGAGTAATGTAAGAGGAAGCAGGTCCCTGGACCAGGCAACGTCATGAGCAGCCTTCCCAACACCCTTGCGTTTGTCTTCATGCTTCAATCTTGACTTTGATTTCTTCTATCCTGTTCGCTTGGGGAAATGCAAACTGTCCATGGAAAGCTCAGGTCCTGGACACCGTGGCCATGATGTTGCTCTTCCTCCCAGTCTCTATACAGTCTCACTCTCAGGAGTTCACCCTGGTGTGCACTCCTGTGAAGCTGGTCTACACTTTCAAGGGTGAATTCCTTTATACCAGAAAGACAGATGGCTGGCTAAATGGAAGTTCAGTTTGACTTTGCACAGGAAGATCCTGAGCGTGATCAACTCTCATTTCTGTAATTCTACAGCTAACTGGAACCCAACACAGGACATTCCTCCACAAGCCCTGTCATTCTTTGTCAATGAGTGCTTTCCTCCCAGCCTTTCCGTTTCCAGATTACTGTGTGACGATTTCCAACACTTAGCAATTGGATCCAAACATGTGGCTCCCCTGGGTGAAGAAGCCACTGTTCTGATCAGGCTGAAGAGCAGGACTGGAGGGAGAGGGTGCTGTTCTGTGCTTCCCTCTGCCCTCTCTCCTCCCTTCCTTCCTTTTTCTTTCTTTTTGTTTTTTCTTGGCTTTGGTTTTATTGGGTTTTCTGTGCAAGGTGTAGGGTCCTTGATGCCCTGGGTGCAGGACAGGCTCTCCCAATCAAGGACACTGGTGCACCTTGCAGACCTCCACACACCCAGTGTCAGCAGAGTCCAACGGAGTCCTCCTTCTGGGCTCCCTTAAAGGCACTCTCTTTTCTTTTTATTTGCTTGGTGGCCTCTTGATCCACTTGTCCTTTGTCCTTCTTTGCCCCTTCTGATCTTTCTCTGTGGCACTTTGGTGTGTGCTTCACCCCAGCTGCTCCTTTCTTATCTGACAACAGGCTCATCAGCGGAAGCAGAGAGGAAATTATCCTGGAAATGTCATTTTCCCTCCCTGCAGCCATCCTGGAGAACACTGCCATTCCCTCACCTTCCACTTGTACTTGGTGGCTATCCCTTAGGTCATTAGCATTTTATTCTTATGGAAGTTTCCTGGCTTATTTGATGCCAAGCTGCCAGCCTGAGAGCCTTCCTGAGGAAGGAATTCAGTCAAAACCATCACCAGGCTCCTATGCCCAAGATCAGGCCATGCAGGGCAGATGGCACTGCTGAAGGAAAAATGTGTCTTGCTCTGCCTCATCCTTCTGTAGGTACCGGCATGGCCCATGGGCTAAGGACTCCTAGGTCCATACTTCTATCCACTGTATTCCCTCCAGCTCCAGCTTGCACAGCCAGTGCCTTTGGGTATCCCTTGGGAACTTCAACCCATTACAGACCAAGTCATAAAGTTTGTGGCCCAGGGAGGAAGATGCAAGTACCAAGTCCTGGAGGGGGAAAGAGGAGAAGCAGGGGAATCCACTCCAGCTTCTCCATGAGATGTTGAACACAGCACAGGGCTCTCCCCAGAGCAAATGGCAAGGAGGAGAGGAGAGCAGGGAGGGAGGCAGAGAGAAAGAGAAATAGAGAGAGATAGAGAGAGAGAGAGAGAGGCAGTGAAACAGACATTGCAATAGAATGAGAGACATAAAGCAAGAGAGAGAGAAAAAGACTAAGACAGAGGTAGACACAGAGATCAAGACACAGAGGAGACAAAGAATAACAGAGAGAAAAAGAGAGGAAGAAGAGAGAGCACTCTCACACAGTGTGTGGGTGCCAGTCTTTCCACACCCTCCTCTCAGAGCTGACTCGGCATGACTTCTACCGTGTTCTGTTGGACACACAGATCAACTCCTCTGCCATGAGAGAGGGGCCTACACAAGAGCATGACTTCAGAGGTGACATTCACTGGCGTTTCATAAAATCATCCTACCTCACCCTCCATCCAGACGATTCCCTTCTGATCCCAGGTCCCTTTGCTTGGCTGAATGCTGCATAACTTTCAGACTGCTGTCTTAACACCATTTCCTATAGAGAGCCCCAATCCAGGCTCCACTTGATTTCCTCAGGGTCCTTGCTGTGCACTCAGATAGGAAGTTGAAAGTGAAGGTCATATCTCCCCTTTCTCTCTCCCAAGAGAAGACAGACATTAGGCCCCTGAGCAGGAGGGCTGGGTTCTCTCCTCATTCATGGTTACATCCATGACACACCAGCCTCACATCAGCAAACATTAAGTGCCTTCTTGCTTCAGTCCTGAAGTTTGTCCTGAGCAGCCACCTGATCCCAAGCTTGTGTTTCCTGGGGAAGCAAGAAGTAGTCATTGACTCTTGCTGCTTACAGTGAAATAGTGGAAACAGGAATGACCCTCCTCTGGTCACAGGTGATGAGGCTACTACATGACATCTGAAATAAAGGCACCGAGATGCATGTATTGCCTATCATAGCAGGGCAGTTATTCTAGCAGGTCAGTGTCTCTCAAGAGAGTAAGCATTGATATACTTAGCAATTTGGGGCACCATGGAATTCCAGGATTGAGGACTTTCAGAAGCACAGCAAATTAACATCATTGGGAGAAGTTGTCACTCAACAACAAACACCGTGACTGGCTGAGAAGCACATTTGCAGAAGTGTGTCCACCTTGAATGGCCGACACAAAAAGCAAGGGGTTGACACTGATTGGTTGGCTTACAAAAGTATGTTTACAGTGCCAGGTGTTATTGGTCAATGGACAGGGCATTAAACTTCTGATATAGCTATTTCTTACCAACGGTACCAAATCATCTTTTTTGATTTTTCAACATATTATCAGAAAGCAAATGGAAATCTTAGAAAGACGGGGGACTAGTGCAATGCTGAGTTGCTGATCAGGTGTTTCTGAATTGACCTCTAGGTCTGAGTGACTCCCTCCAACATAGCTCAACTTCTGGATTCCATGGTAAGTCCCTAACATCTGCAAAACACCAAGCAAGAGTGCAAATGGAGGCACACATACCGTGCATGGAAATACCTAAAACCAACCTCTACCTAATCATCCATCAAATAAAGATGGATTCATTCATTTCAAATGAATACTTCATAGCAATAGATTACAAATTTTATTGCACAGCTATGGTATTTTACAACTGAAAACTGGCAAACTATTAACACTGACCTATTTGTATATATCTAGATGTTCTATTAAAGGACAACCAAAGTTTGTATAAATAATAAAATATGCACATAAATGCATAATTTTGGTATATTTTTCTGTAAAAAATTCTTTTTTTCATTTTGAAAAAGTTATCATTCTCTTGCTAAATTAAAACTTTTTATATAATTTGTGTTCTATTAAAATAGTGATTTAAAGGATTAAATAAAAAAGTATATTTGAAGGATTCAAGATGACCAATTAGAGGAAGGCAGCATTTCCACTTGACTTAAGCTTTTGCATAGCATAAGATTCAAGCAGCAGAACTATTGCTTTTCAGAAACATGGGTGGAAGAAGGACTTCCCTGAAATTCAATATCAGACAGTCAGAGTTTCTTAGAGACTTGGAAATTCGAGTTCATTGAGCAAAGAACAAAAAAGAGTACATTAGAGGAAAGCCAGCTGTGGCAGGGTTACCAGGGCCAATCTACCATCGAGGGGAGGGATTACACAAGCATAGGAACACAGCAGACAAATTAAGCACAGAAAAACCTGAGATCAGAAAAGCAGCCTAAACTTAGCTGATCCAGAGCCTGCACTGTGCACTGGTGCTTGGAAAGTGCTCTGTTTATCAATTGGCAGCAAAGAGCTCAGGTAGAGCCATCTTGAGGAGGCCACACTACAGCTGGTGCTGTGGAGTTGGGAGATCATAGCAAATATTCATATCTGACAAAGCAGACTTCAAACCACAATTAATCAGAAGAGACAAAGAAAATTACTTCATACTGGAAAAGGGAACAACCCAATAAATAGTAAATATTTATGTACCAAATTTTGGTGCACCTAATTGCGTAAAAAAAAATCCTACTCAATTTAAAGACTCAGAAAGACCTCAGTACAATTATACTGAGTGGTTTCAACACACCCTTCTGGCCAACAGATAGATCACCCAGACACAAACTCAGTAAAGACCCTTCAGACATAAAAAATGTAATACATGAAATGAGCATAAGAGATATCTATAGAATATTTAATTCAATAATAGCTGAATTCACTTTTTTCTGCTTATGGACATTTATCTAAAACAGACCATATTTTAAGCCACAAAGTATTTCTTAGCAAATACAAAAAAAATTTATACAATTCCTTTCATCTTATCAGAATAATAGAATTAAATTAAAAATCAACACTTAAAAACCCTACAGAAACTAAATAAACACAGGGAGATTAAAAAATGCACTTTTGAAGGATTATTAGTGATAGAAGAAATCATGGAGAATTTTTTAAATTCTTATAATAAAATGAGAATAGAGCTGGGCGCGGTGGCTCACGCTTGTAATCCCAGCACTTAGGGAGGCTGAGACAGGAGAATTGCGAGTTCAAAGCCAGCCTCAGCAATGAGGAGGCACTAAGCAACTCAGTGAGACCCTGTCTCTACATAAAACACAAAATGGGGCTGGGGATATGGCTCAGTGGTCGGGTGCCCCTGAGTTCAATCCCTGGTACCAAAAAAAATAAAATAAAATGAGAATTGTAATATAATATACTAGAACCTCTGGGACAGTATGAAGTTTGGTTATAAGAGGAAAGTTTGTAGCTATGAGTGCCTACATAAAAAAATCAGAAAAGATTCCAAATAAACAACCTAATAATGTGTCTCAAGGCCTTTGGAAAACAAGAACAAACCAATTCCAAAAACAACAGAAGGAGGGAATTAAGATCAGGGATAAAATCAATGAAGTAGAGAATAAAATACAATAGAAAGGATCATTGAAATGAAGAGTTGGTTTTTTAAAAAGATAAAAAAGATTGGCTAATAGTTTAGCCAAACGAACCAAAAGAAAAAGAGAGATCAAAACTAATAAAATTAGAGATGAAAAAGGAGAAATCACCACAGATAACACAAGAATCCAGAGGATGATTAGAGGTAATTTTGAAAACTTATACTCCAATAAATTGGAAAACCTAGATGAAATGGATACATTTCTAGACACATATGACCTGCAAAATTTGAATCAAGAGGACACAGACAACCTAAACAGACAAATAGAGATAGAAATAGTAATACAAAATCTTATAACCCAGGAGGTGAATTCTCAGCTGAATTCTACAGAACTTTAAAGAACTAATTTCAATGCTCTTCAAATTATTCCATGAAATAGAAAGGGATATTCAGCTCAATAGATGCAGAGAAAGCCTTTAACAAAATTCAGAATTCATTTATGATAAAAACACTGAATAAACTGGCAATAAAAGAAACTTATCTCAACATCATAAAGGCTATATATGACAAATCCAAAGCCGACATCATAGTGAAGGGGGAAAAACTGAGAGTATTTCCTTAAAATTCAGAAAAAGAAAAGGATGTCTGCTCTCACCACTCCTGTTCAATATAGTACTAGAAATTATAGCCAGAGTAATTAGGCAAGAGTAGGAAATAAAATGGATACCAAAAAAAAGAAGACAACAAATTATCACTGTTTGTAGATGATATGGTCCTATATTTAGAAGATCAAAAAATCTCTCCTAAAGGACTGCTGAAGCTAACATACAAATTCACCAAAATATCAGGTTACAAAATCAACATTAAAAAATCAATAGCTCTCCTATATACCAATAATGAATCTGCTCAGAAAGAAATCAAGAAAACAATCCCATTAACAATAGCCTGAAAAAGAAATACCTAGAAATTAGTCTAGAAGGTGAAGGACCTCTATAGAATTATAAAACACAGAAGAAAAAAATTAAAGAAGACACAAGATGAGAGGACCTTCCATGTTCATGGATAGGCAAAATTAATATTGTTAAAATGGCCATACTACCAAAAGCAATATAAAGATTCAACGTAATCCTCATCAAAATACCAATGACATTCTTTACAAAACTAGAAGGAACAGTCCTGAAATTCATTTCAAAGAATAAAAGCCAAAGTAATTCAAGACCAAAAAGCAATGCTGGAAGCATCACAATACCTGACTTCACATTATAGACAGAGCTATAGTAACAAAAGTTACATGGTACCAGTAAAAAAACAGACACATAGACCAATGGAACAGAATAGAAGACACACAAGGAATAGGAGAAAATCTTTGGTAGCTACTCTTCTGACAGAGGATTAATATCCAGAATATATAATAACTCAAAAAACCTAACACCAAATAAACAAGTAACCCAATTAATAAATGATCAAATGAACTAAACAGACACTTCTCAAAGGGAGAAATACAAATGGTCAACTAATATATGCAAAAATGTTCAACATCATTAGAGATTAGGGAAATGAAAATTGAAACTACACTGAGATTTCATCTCACTCCAGAGTTAGAATGGTAGTCATCAAGTTCAAACAACAATAAATGCTGCAGAGAGTGTGGAGAAAATGGAACACTTTTACAGTGTTGGTGGGATTGTAAATTAGTGCAATCACTATATAAATGGAGGTTCCTCAAAATTCTAGGACTGGAACTACCACATGACCCACCTATACCATCCTTGGTATTTATCCTAAAGAATTAAAGTCAGCATGCTATAGTGATATATACGCATACCCATGTTTATAGCAGCACAATTCACAATATCCAAACTATGGAACGAGCCTAGGTGTCCCTCAATGGATGAATGGATAAAGAAAATATGGCACAAATACACGACTGAGTTTTATTCAGTCATAAAGAAAATTGAAATTATGTTATTTGCAGGAAAACAGATGGGACTTGGGAGCATTATGTTAAGACAAGTAAGCCAAAGTGAAGGGTTATGTGTTTTCTCTCCTATGTGGAAACTAGAGAGGAAAAAGGAAAAGAAAGACATAGAGGTGGGTAGATCACATGAAATTTGAAGAGAGAACAGTAGGGGACAGGAAAGAGACTAGAGGGAGGGAGGAGGAGAGAGAAAGGGGAGGTAGTGGGGAATGATACTGGTGAAATTATATTGGCATTTCAGGAGCAAGTACAGATATGTGAGAATGAATCCACCATTATGTATAAGTGCACCAATAAAAATATGGGGAAAGCATTTATATTCACAGTATACAAAATTAATTAATTTCTCATCACAATGTCCTATTAAATATATAAAAACGCAAGAATTTATTTTTCAAATTTTTTTCAAAAATGTTATTTTTCTTTTAAAATGTTTAAGACACATAAAAGTACAAGATAATCACCAGTTAAAAATCAATGACTATAACACTTTAACAATAAAATTAGATAATGTTGAATTTTTTTTATTTAAAAACATATATGAAATGATTCTTATGAAAGTTAAATTACTCTCAAGTCCTGCATTCAATTCCATCCAGCTCCAACACAGGGAATTATTTTTGTGTCTCACATCTCACATTCATTTTTTTTTTTTAATATTTTTTTAGTTGTAGATGGACACAATGTCTTTATTTTATTGCTTTGTATGTGGTGCTGAGGATCGAACCCAGGGCCTCACGCATGCGAGGAAAGCGCTCTACCACTAAGCTACATCCCAGCCCTCATATCTCATATTTAAATGTACTTGTCTACAAATGTAGTGGGAATATAGGTTTTTGGGTTTTTTTTTTGAAATTTCAAAATGTTTCTTCACCACCATGTCCAAATAGAACAGAAACAGAAGCAAGAAAATAGACACTTCACACGACTAGGACCTCAGTGAAGGACAGGACTGTCCAGTGCTTCATATTTCAAATTTAAGCATAAGATGCAATTGGCTTTTTCCTAGTCTTTGGCCATTGTGAGCAGTATTCCAGACAATCGCGGCTATTAGGAATACTAGACAGTTCCCTAAAAAAAAAAAAAAAGCAAGAATATGCCAGGCAGACACTGAGGAGGTATTTTCATTAACCTCTTAGATTGTAATTATGGTTTCCCAAACAGGCTGGGGAGTGGGCAAGGAAACAGTGGAAGGCCTGTGCTAGAAAGAGTCAAAGGTGATGGGAAGGAGGATCCTAGGCTTAAAAAAAAGCCCAAAGAATAAGAACCAGAGAAATGCCCGCAACATCAACCATTGTGATGTCACTGTGAATAATTAATCAATACATTTCCCCTCTTTAAAATATAAAACACCTCCTATTAATGATTTCAAGCAATGTGATGCTTCTTTCCCGATTAAGCACACTCACACATCCTTCCTGCTCACACCTGAGACTCATCACTTCACACCTGCCCGATGATTCCTTGCACCTGTCAGTACAGAAGGATTGATTGGCATGAGTTTTGAAATATCAAGCACCAGTATCATCCTTAGTTTCAAAGATGTATGTTACTCTGTGAAACTCTAATTGAGGAGCCATTCTCCCGTACTCCATGTAAATTGGAACCAACTTCCAGAAGGGCAGCTCCGATGGGTGCCAGTGCTGTTGGTCCCCAGTCTCCTTCCTTTCCATCTTTTAGAAATAAAACCATCTTGCCCATGAGCAGTCTACTACAGATGTTTGCAAAGGGCCTGTTCCAATACCCCACATCCACTCACTCAGAAAACACAGGTGGATGGGGACTCTGCATCTAGCTGCTAGCTGTACCTATTTTCTGAGTGGAGGTTAGGGAGGGACAAATGACCCATGCAGAACTGGTAACAAGCAGCTGCAACCTTTGAGGTTAAAAGTACCAGGAATGAAACCTGCTCTTTTGCAAGTTTGAAGGATATTGGCATATGATGCACACTTACTACAACCCTCCCTGTCCTTCCCACCAAGTGAAGGAAGCCATACAAGCCTAAAGCAACGAGAGAGCAAAAGAGCCCCCAGACTGGAGGAGGGGACAGGATAGATGCTCACTGCCCCCAGACCCAGCCCAGTTCCCCTCAGGATCACGCCGGACTTCCCAATCCTGTGAGCCAAAATATAAATATAACAAACTCTCATTGCTCTAGTTGATACTGTGCTTCTCTGATTTTTAGTGAAGAAAGCCTTTACTGTGTGGCACAGACTTCTCACCCTTCCTGTCTCCTTCCTGGTGTGTTTCTGATGGTGACAGGCTATGCCATGTTTCACATGTGGAGAAATCTCTTGCACATGTAATATGGTTGTCATATGATCCCCAGCTTCTTGGGAAGCTTGCTTTAAAAGAAAATACTCATAGCCAGGAATGGTGGCAAACAGCTGTAATCCCAGCAACCCAGGAAACTGAGACAGGAGAATTTCAAATTCAAGGCCAGCCTCATCCACTTAGTGAGACCCTGTCTTAAAATAAACATAAAAAATTTAAAAAAGGGTTGGAGATGCCCCTAAGTTCAATCTTCACAATAATAATAATCATGCAATAAAATACTCATGAAGATTTAAACATATTTTATGTAGGACAAATATATAAAATATTTATATAAGTCAAATATATAAAATATTTTAATTATCTTTACATCTGTAATTAGCTTATTTCCTCTGAAAACTAAGTATACAACCTAAGGAACAGATTATATGTGATGCTTTATTTCTAAATCTATGCAATTTCAAGTCATTAAGAAAACCTAAACAAAATTAATACCTGATTTTTTAAAATTAAAGTGTTACGTCTTTATAGTTCCACTCCAAATTGACAAACGATAAATACAGAGAATGAATGACTGCATATTTATAAGAACATAATTATCACAAGTAAAATACGAAATATACTGAACAACATTACCAAAAATAAAAATACTTATTTTGCAAATAAGTATTTTGTAAAAACAAACTTATTTTATTCTTGGTATTTTTTAATCAGTACATTCATAATGCCAGCCAAAACAAATCTCTGCCCAGAAAAAAAGAATTCGTCCTTTACTTTCCTATGGTCTAAGAGAATGTGGTAAGATGTCCCTTTCCCCTGGCTTGCTGATTTCCCCAAAGAAATCAGAAGCAATATAAGGAGTGTAATCTCATTCTAGGAAATTGCATTTAAGGAAACACTAAGGTTTATTTGGGATCACAGTCTTCTACCAGGCAGGCAAGCCATTCAGTATAAAGAATGCTCCTGGTGCTTTCTAAAATCTATGTGGCCTCAGATTCAAAAGCACTGCTTTGTAGCATCATAAAATATTATTTCATATGTCATACAGGCTTGCTTTAGAGAATAGACAGGACCATTTATAAATTTCCCCTTTGCATAGGAGGCTCTTCATGATTTCCTAGCTTTCCAGCCTGCAAAATAGTTACAGACACATTGCATTGTTACAATTCTAGTAGCAGAGAACATATCTATTACTGGACTGAAACAAGTTTTCATTCCTGAAGTACATTGTCAATCATCTGAAGCTCTTTAGAGTCCATTCTAATAGACTTGGTATTTTATCATTTGCCAAACATATGCTCCTTTTGAAGTTAGGAATTTTATTTTTTAAATCTCTTGAGTGATTTCCTGTTTCTATGCTCCCTTAAAATAAAAATAAGGACATGAAATATTTTTCTGCATATGTATATAAAATTATAAAAGGAAGTATTAACCTATTAATATAAAAGAAAGTATTAACCTATGCTACAATATAGATGAGTCTTAAAAACACTATGCTAAGTGAAATAAGTCAAACACAGAAGACCATGAAATTTACTATAGATATGAGTATTATATAATGTACAGTTTGTATTCAGAAGTCCCCGGATGTCTATAACAATAGTATTTTTAAAAACAGAGAATCAAATCAGTATTCATTCATTGCACTTTATTTTTATACTTATAAGTCTTATACAAATCAAGATAAATTGTCTCAATTTTTTTCTGACTCCCATGACATTAATATATTGAAAGAGTACAGGTTGATTCCGTGCAAAATGATCCACAGTTTGGATTTGTCTGATTGTCATTTTCATGGTTAAACTCACATTGATTGCCTTTGTATGAATCCTCAACACATAAGTATTTTGTTTCTACTTGTGGTAAAACCAGAAGTATGAAATTCCTCTGTGCCCTATTATTGGTGATACCATCTTTGACCTGGTTGGCCTTACAAGATGTGACTTACAATTTTTAGATGTCATGATGATGTGACATGCATTCATTGGAACCTGTGCTTCCTGTTTTGAATTCTGATCCTTTCCTAGGCCTAGCATTATGCTGTATGATGCTTTCCTGTGATCCTGAGCCAGGACAGTGATTCACAATTTGCAGTCAACAAGGCAGTCAGGAAGGCAAACAACCAATAGTCACATGAGATCTTAATATAAGATGAGCTTCTGTTAAGGGATTTTATCCAACTCTATGCTAAGTGTTTTGAGCAAGTGTAAGGCCAACAGGTCAAACCATTGTGTTTAATTGATTAAATGCAGTAAGTGCCTTTTCAATATAAATATTTTCAACTTATGATGGGAACATCATGATGTGATCCTATCATTATAAACCAATGAGCACCTGTAGCCAAACATCAGTCTTTTCAAATCTCCTAGGTACCTGGATTTCAGTCTCAAATGTACCACTGAGTCACCTTTACCCTTCAGGCAAGGTGGTCTTTCTGACCCTGGTGCATAAGGGACATCTATGGTCCATAGGAAATGATGACTCTCCCACTGCGTGGCCACAGGCCTGAGCGAGTTCACATGGCTCCACATGACATGATGATGCGGGTCTCACCTACTGTCGCCATCAATCCATCTGTGGGCTGAGCTCCAGTGGGACCCTGCCCTAGAAGTCTAGTATCCTTCCCATTCCCAGACATGTTTTATAGATTTTCTGACACTTGGTATAATTTTTTTTAGCTATTTTGTTTTTAGCTCATTTTTTTAAAATAATCACCTTTCAGAAAGCAAACATCACCCTCTGATAGACACATGACTACTATTGCCCAAATGAAAGTCTACTCACCTCCCAGAGGGCCATACCTGCAGCTCAGTGCCTCCCTTGCTTGAACTCACCTCATTGTCAAAATTAAGACAATTGCTGGGTGTGGTGGATCAAGCCTGTGATCCCAGGGGCTCAGGATGGTAAGGCAGGTGGATTGCAAGTTTGAAGCCAGTCTCAGCAATCTATGGAGGTCCTAAACAACTTAGCGAAACTCTGTATCAAAGTAAAAAAATTAATTAATTTAAAAGGGCTGAGGATGTGGCTCAGTGGTAAAGTGCCCTTGAGTTTAATCACCAGTCCAAAAAAAAAAAAAAAAATCAAGACAGTAACTCTCTCCTTCTGTTCCCACAAACCTCTTTTTCTAATAGTCTCAGTCTACTTATAATTGTACGCACGCTAATTATTAAGGATTGCAGTAAGTCAACAACAAGGTGAAATGGCATACAACCTCCACACAGTTCTTTCAACAAACTGGAATGAACTGTGACTCTAAAACCACATGCCATTGCTGTGGCTGATTTGTGTTTGGTGGTACTCTCCCTCTACTCCTGGAATCAACTTCTAAAAATCCAATGTTCTGCTATCTTTGAGTCTCTCTCATTTTTCCTGATTTTCTCACACAGCAAATTCCTAATTCATATTCAGTCCACTTTGCCAAATAAAAAAAAAATCCTGAAGATTAATGGACTTTGAAGGGTGTGTTACTTCCCTAGGACACATTGAAGTGTCTGATGTATGAACTGGACATTCTTCAGCCTCAGCTGCCCTAATTGCATACTATATAATAATCAATGTAACAGCATAATCACAGTATTTGTTCCAGTGGAGGGGATCCTTCCTGATTCCTTAAGAGGAAAAGGCTCAGTACAATCACTGTATATTGAAGATCTACATGCCTCCATTAATACACCCAGTTGGTCCAATAAGACAATCAGGAGTAAGGATAAACTCTCTCTTCCTCTCTCTCCCCCTCATTCCCCATATTCTGGAGTATATTAACTAATCCTGACAATGTATGGTCAAACTACTTCACTAATCAACTGCTAATCTTCAATCGTAGTCAAATACTGTTTTTATATATTTTAGTTGTTGATGGGTCTTTATTTTATTCATTTATTATTTATATGTGGTGCTAAGGATTGAACCCAGTGCCTCACACATGCTAGGCAAGCACTCTACCACTGAGCCACAGCCCTAGCCCCCACGGTCAAACACTTTCATAACAACATCTTTCTTTCTTGCCAAATATATACCAGGATGTGCACTATTTATTCATATGAATTAATGAGGGTGTATAGATTTGTGTAATGTGTGTATATAAAACTTAAGTGCCAGGTATGGTGGTACTCACTTATAATCCCAGCAGTTTTGGAGGTTGAGGCAGGAGAATTACAAGTTCAAAGCCAATTTCATCAAATTAGAAAGGACTTAAGCAACTTAGCAGGACCCTGTCTCAAAATAAGAAATAAAGAGGGTTAGGGATGTAGCTCAGTGGTTAAGTGCCTCTGGGTTGGGTTCAATAACTAGTACTAGTAAAAAAAAAATTAGGCATATGCAGATGGAAGAAGAATAAGTCACCTGTTTCTATCTCACTTTTAAGAAAATCACCTGTATTTCACACCAGTATGTGAACAGAGCATAAAATGATAGTAAAAATTTCAGTTACACCTGAACCTATTTCTATCTCCTAAGTGCTAGCTGCGTAGTCTCAGACAGGTAGCTCAACATCTTCAAGTCTGCATATTGATCTTTAAAGTGCAGGGAATCACCTGATCCCAATAGGCCACATTAATAATATTGTGGTTTACAACTGCCTGGAATGTAGCCTGATGCTTTCCAAAGGCTCTATTATGTGCTATTTCAGTGTATATCACAACTCCAAGATAAATAGAGCAGCCATTATTATTTCCGTCTTATAGATGAAGGTATAGAGGCACTCAATAAAGAAAAGCCCCAAAGTGACACAGCAAATAAATGAGGCTTTTCTAGATCTCATATCCCCTGACTGGCAGCACAAAGCCCTGGTGTGCAAAGACCACCAGCACATTTTCCCCTTCAGTATCCAATTTCTTTCTAGTAAAAGAAAAATTATCTATTAACCATCAGCAAAGATCAATGAAAGAGGACCCCTAACCGTCAAGAGTAGACAGTTTCCCAAAGAACCGAGTATAAGACATAAAGAAGAACAAGGCACAGAGAAAAAGGTGGCTAGGAACATGGGAGATGCAGAGGGCCCACATGAGCTCAAAGAAAGGAGACTCCAGGTCTGTTTGAGGTACCAGTAAAAACTGGGAAGCAAGGGCTTTGGAATTATCCTTGAAAGAAAGTTTGGCTTTGAGAGGCCAGCCTTCCTGTCAAGATGAGAACCTCCGCCAGGTGAGAGAGACATCAGTGAGACACCTGTGGCCAGAACCCAAAGCCCAGGACCCGAAGTAGCAGAAGACACCGTGGAGAGGCAGAAGATGGCTGTTTAGAGGACAGCTCTGGCTACGAGTATTTATTTATGCAGCATGCTGCACCAACCACCGTGCATGTCTTGGGCCTGATGCATGCTGGGACCATAGAAGCCACATGAGTTCATCCCCAGAACATATCAAGAGGGGATCTTTCCATAAAAATCATTTTAATAGTAATAACTTGTGAAGATTGCACAGGCAGGAGGGACATCAGGGCTTTAAATCCATGTCATCTCTCATCTAAGTTGAGTCGCTTCCACATTGTGTGACACCAAACACCAGGCTCAACCCCTCGGTGCCTCAGTTTTCTCATCCTCAAAATAGGATTCAGGGGCTGGGGTTATGGCGCAGTGGTAGCGAGCTCGCCTAGCATGCATGAGGCACTGGGTTCGATCCTCATCACCACATAAAAATAAATAAAATAAAGATATTTTTAAAAATAGGATTCAGTGTTCACACTTTCTGGTTCTCATGCAGTTGAGTGAGTCGATGAGTGTAAGGTGCTCTAAACACCTCCTGGCACATCGTGGGAATTAGAAATGTCCTTCAAATAATCAAAATGACTCTGACTCCTGCTGCAAATGCACTGTGCAGGGTGACAGCCCAGAACTGTGAAACAGCTGGCTGTGCTCAGAGAACCTGGACCAGAACAGAGTAGAGAAGCCAGGGAGGCGGTGTGAACTGTGCAGTTTGTAAAAGCACAGCCACCTGCCCTAGACTAGCTAGCAGGAGGTAAAGGAAGGTAAGAGAAAAGTCTCAGGTCTTTAAATTCTCCTACTCGAGGAGAACTATATGTTTCTCATGCATAGATGCTCATGCAAAAACAGTAAGAAGTGCATATGTCCTCAGCAGAAAGCACCAATATGTACCATTCCCTTTCTGCAATCCTGGAAAAAAAGGTGCAGCAATAACCCAATGGCCATTTGCTGAAAATGGTTTATATTTAAATTATAACTTTCTGGTGTTTACTGTGTTGCTCCCATGGGAAAATGAAAGGTTTTGTCCTTGTCTCTCATTTAACAAGGCAAAACAAACTCTCCCTCATCCAACAATATTTGCACTTCTGTTATGTGTCAGCCTCAAGGTAAGCTGCAGGCCTTATAAAACTGCTGTTTTTTTTTCCACCTGTCATTTGTATTTTTGTTATTAGCCTTTCACACTGACACTGCCTGGGGATGCCAGAGCTGAGACAGGGTCAGCTCCCTGCTAAGGACACGGGGACTAATCAAAGGCAGGCTCCTGCAAGGGCTCCTAACTTGGCTCACAAAGTACTATGCCTCCCTCTGGTGGCCTTACAGTTTTATGCATGTTTGTCTGAAGAGACTGTCAGGATGAAATCTTGTAAGAAAAACCACTCCAAGTTGTTCTTTCTGGAACAACGTTCTACATAAGAAGAAATCCACTAAGCAAATAATTCTGTCTGCTTTGTTGCTTTTGCTTCTGAAGTCACTTAAAATGGTTTGGAAGGTCATTATTTCCCTCTTAAAGGTATCTGCTGCTGAAATAAAAGGGCAGGGTTTGCATTATTTCAAGGCCTTGTAAAGGTTGACAAGGATCATGTCAATCAGGTTAAAATTATGAATTTTTATTCATGTGCGTTTCATGTCGAATCAATGAGACACTCACTGTGCTTGGGCCTGATTTGCCTTAGCTCTATTTGCAGCCTTACATCTGTCACTATGTTGAATGTCCTGGAGCTCTATATGACGTGATCGCTACTGTTGTTCCCATTTCACTGGCAGGCTGAGTGATGCCCCATGCCACATAGTAAGCCTGAATTCAAGCACAGACCATCATCTGCAGGGGCTCTGCATGATCACCTTAAACGTTTGACAAGGGCACAAACAAAGAGCAGAATATGATCCAGAGCTGAGTGGAAGAGGCCTGGTTTTACATTAGTTCATCAGGTCTGATGATGGTGGACACAGCCACAAAATTCCAAGATTAGGTTGTGCTGAAGCAAACCCGGACTATCTGGAACTCAAGGTATTGCAGACAGAACACATTCGACAACTTTCAGATTAATTAGAAATAGTGGTGCAATTCAGACAGCCAAGTCTTCTATACATCCTACCTAATTTTCAAAGTAGTTATCACTCCACATTTATTCAATGGCATCTCTGACTTGCACAGGTCTGGCTGACATAGGTGATCCCAGGTTGTCAGAGCTGATTCAACATCAGATCGAAGGGGGCTGATTCACTGAGGTTTTGGGTACCTGTTCATTCTTAAATATCCCGTTGGGCTGGGGGCTTGCACATTGATGTGGTCCAGATGTCTGTGCCCCCATACTGAGGTACTCAATCCCAAGGTGACGGTACTGAGAGGTGGATCTGTTCAGTAGAGATTAGCGTATGGTGGTAGAGTCCTCAAGATTGCGATCAGTGTGCTTACCAAAGATGTTCAGGAGAGTGTCTGGCCTCTTTTACCATGAAAGAACCCAGAAAGCAGGACCTCACCATCTCTGAGTCTGTGGCACCTTGACCCTGAACTTCCAGATTCTAGATCTAGAGACTAAAACACTGGTTCTCAGTGTCGTCCTGGGACCAGCAAACAGGTGAGAGATGCAAAGTCTGACCCACCCACAGACCTCCTGAAGGAGGCTCTGGGCAGGGCCCATGTGTGAGTGAACAAGTCCCCCAGGTGATTCTGGTGCAGAGAAAGCTGGGGAGCCACAGCCCTGGAGACAGGAGCACCAGGCTGTG
>PVHX01026231.1:0-21118 GCA_004024805.1 Geosciurus inauris
AATCCTCAGTACCAAAAAAAATAAATAAATAAATAAATAGTGACCTAGGTAGTGACCATGGGCAAGACATTCGTTCCTCCTCATGTCTTTGCTGTGTAATGTCTACCTCGTCAGGGAGGATGAGAGCTGGGTTTCTGTAGAGCTTTGATCTTCCAGGTGTATTTCCTCTTGACAACCCAGAATGGGAAGGGATCTTCCCATTTCCACCCTCACTGCTCTTCCTCACCTGTCACCCTTGAAGCAGGAGTGTCTTTCTTGGAGGTGCTTCTGAATGGAAGACAGAAGAGGCACAGTCTGAGACTAGCCTAGGGAGATTTAAGAGATTATTTCTAAAATTATCAGCCTGCTTTTTAAAATTTTTAATTTAAAAAATCTGTCCTAGCTCTGCACGGTGGTACATGCCTATATTCAATACACTCAGGAGACTGTGGCAGGAAGGTTGCAAGTTCGAGGCCAGTCTTAGCAACTTAGTGAAACCCTGTCTAAAAATAAAAAATAAGAAGGGCTGAGGATGTAGTTCAGTGGTAAAGTGCCCCTGGGCACACTCCTCTGGACCTCAAAACAAAACAAAAAAAAATGTGTGTGGGGGTAGATTTCTTAACCTAATGTTTAATCTCTGAAACAGTGTCAAGCTACCTTCCTGCCCTGTCATCCATACTTGATGATTTCTTGTTCCCCAAACACAACTTCGGTTATAATTTGACAAACAAGAAATTCCGAAGGCATTTCAGAGTGAAGGAATAATCTGCTGAGAAATAAAAAAGCACAAGTTAATGAACAGAAAATCTGCTTATTGTTTTATTAGTTCTAAGAAATGTCTTTCTTGTAGGGAGAAAAAATGGGTGACTGTGGGTGACACATCCCTTAGGATATTTAAGTGGGTTCCTGTGACAGACAGCAAGGAGGTAAGTGTGGAAGAAAATCAAAACAACAAAAAAGGTACCCTTTCTTTCTTTGATTGCATCTTAATTATAAATGAACTTATTTGCACAAAACTTAGTTGAAGATGGTACTTCAAGGTACCCTCTGTCATTGGTCCATGCAAGGCCACTAGTATTTTCTCCCTTCGTTCACTTCCTGTAATCCGTTTGACTTTTCCAGGGCTTGACAGCCCACAGCCCAGGCCTGCTTCCTTTGTTTGTCAGTGTAGGTTGATTGACACACAACTGTGCCAGTGACGCGTTCCTTGTTGGTAGCTGCTTTTGATTTACAGTGGCATAGTGGCATAGTTGCTGTAAGACCTGATGGCTCACAAAACCCAAAATATTTATTCTCTGACCCTTTGAGGACAGATTGGGGCTCAGTAGTAGAGTGCATATCTAGCATGCTTAAGGCCACAGGCTCCTTTCCTAGCACCACAAGGAGAAAAAATGTACTGACTGATGCTCTTTTTTTTTTTTAATTTTTTTTATTTTTTAGTTGTAGATGGATAGAATATTTTATTTTTATGTGGTGCTGAGAATCGAACCCAGTGCCTCACGCGTGCTAGGGGAGCACGCTACCACTGCACCGTAACCCTAGCCCCTGTCTGATGCTCTGATCTGATTAGCTACTGACTGCAGTATGTGTGTTATATGTGTAAATACATACCTTTCTGATTCTGATTAATACTTTTCTAATTCATCATCCCTCTGTTGATTTGGATACCTCTAAATTATTGAAAAATACATAGCATTGTTTCACATGTGTATTGTTTGCAAAACTTAATCTGTTCACATCTGTAAACCTTTTTTTCTTCTCTTTCATTCAGTTGGGATCTTGAGAACCTGCCATGTATCTGTAAATGCATAGAGAGTTATCCCCTTTGACTCTTGTGCTCTCTTATGTGCAGTGATTACAGCTGCACATTCCCTGGATCACAAACACCCACATTGCCTCCAACCTTTTTATCCCTAAATGGTTTTTTTTTTTTTTTAATTCAAATGTAAAACCCATGTAGCAGTGGCTGGGAATATAGCTCAGTGGGTAGAGTGCTTGTCAGGCATGCATGAGGCCCTGGGTTCCATTCCCAGACTGAAAACATACACACACAGAGAAGCATGTAAGATACCTGTGTGGTCCAGTAAAGAAATGCAAAACTAATAACCTTGTAAAAACTACCCCGGTCAAAAATAGAGTATCACTCAGGCTGGGTGCACACCCCTGTAATCCCAGTGGCTTAGGAGGCTGAGGCAGGACAATTGCAAGTTCAAAGCCAGCCTCAGCAACAGCGAGGTGCTAAGCAACTCAGTGAGACCCTGTCTCTACACAAAACACAAAATAGGGCTGGGGATGCGGTTCAGGGGTCGAGTGCCCCTGAATTCAATCCCTGGTACAAAAAAAAAGGAAAAAAACCCAAAGTGATCAGATACGGTATAATTTCTGGAGTCTATTTCTAGACTGTTAAAGTTCTATAGACCTGTGTCTACCTTTATGCCAATACCATACTGCCTCAATCACTGTAGCTTTGTATTAAGTCTTACAGTTATGTTGCATGACCTCTCCAAATTTATCTTTCAGTTATTTTGACTACTGAAAATCCTTTGTAGTTAAATACAAATTTTACAACCACATTTTTTTTTTGTATTTTTTTTTTTTTTGGTACCAGGGATTGAACTCAGGGGTACTCGACCACTGAGCCACATCCCCAGCCCTATTTTGTGTTTTATGTAGAGACAGGGTCTCACTGAGTTGCTTAGCACCTCACCCTTGCTGAGGCTGGCTTTGAACTCGTGATTCTCCTGTCTCATACAACCTGATTTTTTAAAAGCTTCTACCCTTTCACCCCACCAAAGGGGAAGAAATTAGACTTGGTTAAGGTTGTATTAAATCACTTGAGGGAAGACTGACTTTTTTTTTTTTTTAAATATTTTGTTTTGTTGTAGATGAACACAATATCTTTATTTATTTTTATGTGGTGCTGAGGATCGAACCCAGTGCCTCACGTATGCGAGGCAAGCACTCAACTGCTGAGCCATAGCCTCAGCCCCGGAAGACTGACATTTTAAGAACACAGAGGATCTGACCTATGAACGCAGTGTAGACCCCCGTCTTCATTAACTTCCCTCAGCAAGGTTTGTACCCTTCACTGCACAGGGCTTTCGGATCCTTTTTTCAAATGTATTCCTAAGTTTTTAGCGGTGGCTCAAGCCTGTAATCCCAGCACTTAGGGAGGCTGAGACAGGAGAATCACGAGTTCAAAGCCAGCCTCAGTAACAGCGAGGCGCTAAGCAACTCGGTGAGACCCTGTATCTACATAAAACACAAAATAGGGCTGGGGATGTGGCTCAGTGGTCGAGTGCTCCTGAGTTCAGTCTCCAGTACCCCCCCAAAAAATTATTCCTAAATTTTTGATAATATTTGACATTATTGGAACTTGTATTTTTTATTTCAGTGTCATTGAACATAGCTAATAAACAGAAATATGATAACTTTTTGCATCTCTATCTGAATGTGTTTAAAAAAATTTTTTTAGTTGTAGATGGACATGTGCCTTTATTTAATTAATTTTATCTTTATGTGGTGCTGAGGATCGAACCCTAGTCTATTTTTTAAAAGCAGTGAAGCTGGGCGCAGTGGCACATGCCCATGATCCCAGCTGCTGAGGCAGGTGACCACAAGTTTGAGGCCAGCTTCAGGAATTTAGTGAGACTCTGTCTCAAAATAAAAAATAAAAAGGACCAGAGGAAAAATGTGCCCCCCCCAAAAAAAACTATTTAAAATGAGCTATGTACTCAGTACAGTAGGCTAGAAAAAGAACAAGAGTAAACCCAATAAAACAAAAAAGGAAATAACAATAACAAAAACCTAATAAAACAGAACAAATCAAAAGAAATGACTAAGCCAGGCGCGGTGGCTCAAGCCTGTAATCCCAGCACTTAGGGAGGCTGAGACAGGAGAATTGCGAGTTCAAAACCAGCCTCAGAAACGGCGAGGCGCTAAGCAACTCAGTGAGACCCTGTCTCTACATAAAGCACAAAATAGGGCTGGGGATGTGGCTCAGTGGTTGAGTGCCCCTGAGTTCAATCCCCAGTACCAAAAAAAAAAAAAAAAGAAAGAAAGAAATGACTAACAAAAACTAACTACAGGATGATTGTAAAAGATTTTAGAAGCAAAAGACAGCATCTTGCAGAAAAAATGCAAATAGGTCAAGTACAGATTGAAGAGGCAAAATAACTAACAGATTTTAAAATACGTGAATACCAGCCAAGGCGTGGTGGCGCACACCTGTAATCCCAGCACTTAGGGAGGCTGAGACAGGACCACGAGTTCAAAGCCAGCCTCAGCAAAGGCGAGGCGCTAAGCAACTCAGAGCCGGTCTCTGCATAAAACACAAAATAGGGCTGGGGATGTGGCTCAGTGGTCGAGTGCCCCTGAGCTCAATCCCCGGTACCAAAAAAAAAATTCCACTTCTTTTTTTTTTTTTTAAATATTTTTTTTAGTTGTTGATGGACACAATGTCTTTATTTTATTGCTTTGTATGTGGTGCTGAGGATCGAATTCAGGGCCTCACGCATGCGAGGCAAGAGCTCTACCGCTGAGCTACAATCCCAGCCCCAAAATTCCACTTCTTTAGTTGTCTCCCACAAAATTCGACATACATGTATATCCAAATGGCGTTGACAGTGCCGTTCAGTGGTTTTTCCTCAGTCCCTTTTTATTGTTAGAGACAAGTCTTGCTGGATTGTCCAGTGTCATTTCTCTTCTTGGTGCGGTACATCTTTCAAGAGTTTTGTCAAGCTGGGCAAAGTGGCATACACCTTGTAATCTCTGAGGCAAGAGGATCGCAAGTTCAAGGCCAGTCTCAGCAATTTAGTGAGACATCTTTTTTTTTTGGCCATTAGTCTATTGACACTCTAGGCTGCTGACACTCTAGGTTGTAGCTCAGTGGTAGAGTATATGCCTAGCGTGTGTGAGGCACTGGGTTCGATTCACAGCGCCACATACAAGTAAATAAAATAAAGGTCCTTTGGCAACTTCAAAAAAAAAAATGCGCTGGGGATATAGCTCAGTGATAGCACCCTGGGTTTAATCCCCAGTACCACAAATGAAAGAAAAAAGTAGCTGAGGGTCTCACTAAAATCCTGAGGCTGACCTGGAACTTAAAAGTCCTCCTGCCTCTGCCTCCTAAATCACTGGGAT
Source organism: Geosciurus inauris (assembly GCA_004024805.1). Lineage (NCBI taxonomy): Eukaryota > Metazoa > Chordata > Mammalia > Rodentia > Sciuridae > Geosciurus > Geosciurus inauris. Next base: position 5,122 of record PVHX01026231.1, read on the forward strand.
TCCAGGTGTACGCCACTAGGCCCAGCTTTTTTTTTTTTTTTTTTTTTTATTTATTTTTTAGTTGTAGGTGGGCACAATATCTTTATTTTATTTTTATGTGGTCCTCAGGATTAAACCCAGTGCCTCCTGCGTGCTAGGCGAGCACGTTACCACTGCGCCATAACCCCAGCCCCCCAGCTTTTCTTTTTCTTTTTTTTGGTGGTGCTAGGGATTGAACCCAGTGCGTGGCAGGCACTCTACCAACTGAGCTATGTCCCCAGTCCCCCAACAGGCCTGGCTATTTCTTAACCTCTCCTGTTTGTCATCTTTTCCTAATGCATTCTGAGTTGATGAGCCCAGTGTTCACTCATTAGGCTTTTCTCCTGTTGTGTCTGTTTCTGCTTACACTCGTTTTATTTTTGACCATTAGTCTATTGACACTCTAGGCTGCTGTGCTTGTTCTTTCTTTCTTTCTTTTTTTTTTTTTTTTGGGTACTGGGGATTGAACTCAGGGGCACTGGACCATGGAGCCACATCCCCAGCCCTATTTCATGTAGAGACAGGGTCTCACTGAGTTGCTTAGTACCTCGCCATTGCTGAGGCTGGCTTTGAACTCGCGATTCTCCTGTCTCAGCCTCCCTAAGTGCTGGGATTACAGACTTGAGCCACCGCGCCCGGCTTGTGCTTGTTCTTTCATGGCATCCTGGTCCTCCAGTGCCTGGAGTTTTTTTGTTTTTGTTTTTGGTACCAGGGATTCAACTCAGGGGCACTCGACCACTGAGCCACATCCTCAGCCCTATTTTTTTTTTTTTTTTTAATTTTTTTTTTAGTTGTAGATGGACACAATATCTTTATTTATTTATTTTTATGTGGTGCTGAGGATCCAACCCAGTGCCGCACGCATGCAAGGCAAGTGCTCCACCACTGAGCCACAATCCCAGCCCCCCTATTTTGTGTTTTATGTAGAGACAGGGTCTCACTGAGTTGCTTAGTGCCTCGCTGTTACTGAGGCTGGCTTTGAACTCATGATCCTCCTGTGTCGCTGGGATTACAAGTATGCACCGCTGTGCCCAGTGTGCCTGGAGTTTTTGCTGTGCGCTTACTTACTTTTCGTTGCCCTGGGACTCTCTCAGCTGCTGTAAGTTATAATATGTGACTGTGGAAGGATGGAAGCTGAGGCCTAGTTCCCCTCCTCTAAGTGAATATAGAGGAGGGGCCCTTGCCTCAGGCCAGCCTTCCCCTTTAACCTGTGCTGTCTTCTTCCTGGGAACCCCCAGTACCAGTCTGAGGCCACACTCAGCTGTGACTCCAGTGACACTTTTACCCCTGGGGGCCAAAGTTCAGAGAGTTGTATCTCTTGGGCAGTGATGCAGGTGGGAGCTAATTCCCCCTTGTTTCTCCCAGAGACTCTGCCACCTGGTTGCTCAGCTCAGTGGGTCCACCCCCTGGTGAGTGCAGAGCTGATCCTCATAGCCAGCAGATGCAGAGTGAGGAAAGGTTGGTTTCTTCCGGCCGGGAAGGAGACACGGGTAATTCCCAAAGCTGAGCAAACAAAGCAGACGACTTTTATTGGGGGAACACATACCCACTCATGCAGGAAATTCTTGTCACTTGTTGTGGCGTGGAGGGAGGACTTGTTCTTGAGCATGTTCATGTGAACATCATGCTTCCCCATACATCATGTGTTCAAAAATGGTAGATAGAAGTTCCTTTGGGTAGAGATTTAGGCTTATAGTAAGCAAAGTTTACTCTAGGTCACCCAAAAGGGGGTGTCTGCAGTTTTGGCTGGTTCCATTGTAAGTTTCTCTAGATGGCCTTAAGTGAAACGAGAAACAACTTTAGAAGTGCCAGAACAGTCATGTGAAGGGACCCAGCTTCTTCCTGCAGGGTTAAGTGCTCGTCCCGACAGTGCATTGTCGCAGTGCTTATGCTGGTGGTTAAGCTGGGCTCTGGGGTTCCCTCCCACAGTGGTGTGCCATCTCCTGCTATTGACCTGTTAGACAAGGGAAGACAGGAAGGGTAATGACCAAATTGGTCAAGGAAAAAAATGTGAAGGAGACCAAGGAATGGGACTGTGCTGAAGGGGAGTACAGGTCATGTGAGTCACACGTACTTATGTGTATAAGCCTTCAAACTGGCAAGATAGTTATCCCTTTGATCCATAAATTTTATATCTAGGAATTTATCTTTGGGAAATAATCATGATGTGTTCATGGTCATTTTCTTCTTTTTGTAGTACTGGGAATTGAACCCAGGAAGACTCTGCCTCTGCTGAGCTATATCCTCAGGGGCCACTCCACCTTTTCTTTTTTGAGATAGGATCTTGAGTTGCTGAGGCTGGCCTTGAACCTGTAGTTCTGCCTCAGCGTCCCAAGTAGCTGGGATTGCAGGTGTGCAAGATCATGCCCAGATTCATGGTTACGTCTGAACACTGCACATTGCATTATTGTTTATAAAAATATCCAGCAGACTAAAAGATCATATTGTAGAGAACTCAGTAAGTTATCCTTTACCCAATATTGTAAAGCCTAATAATTGGGGTTTTTTTGGTACCGGGGATTGAACTCAGGGGCACTCGACCACTGAGCCACATCCCCAGTCCTATTTTGTGTTTTATTTAGAGACAGGGTCTCACTGAGTTGCTTAGCGCCTCACCATTGCTGAGGCTGGCCTTGAACTCAAGATTCTTCTGTCTCAGCCTCCCTAAGTGCTGAGATTACAGGCTTGCACCACCATGCCCAGCTAAGCCTTATAATTGTTAAAAAGATATTGTAAAAGGTTATTTAGTGGCCTAGGGAAATGTATAGTGAGTGGGGAGAGAAGCCAGTTATAATTCTATACTGTGCTCCTTTTTCATACACATTTATAAGTTCTCACTGGTTATGGGAGGTGATTTTTCTGTATTTTCACAATTTAATGGACTGAAACATACTTTATGTGAATACAGAATCATTAAAGATAAATGAAAGAACAAAAAAACTATGGTAAAGCCAAATGTCCGTGTGGGTGCTAGTGTATCAGTATATTCCCACATACTATTTTTTGTTTACTTTCGGGGGGATACCAGGGATTGAACTCAGGAGCACCCAACCACTGAGTCATATCCCCAGCCCTGTTTTGTGTTTTATGTAGAGACAGGGTCTCACTGAGTTGCTTAGTGCCTCACCATTGCTGAGGCTGGCTTTGAACTCACGATTCTCCTGTCTCAGCCTCCCAAAGTGCTGGGATTACAGGCGTGTGCCATCGCACCCAACTATTTTTTGCTTATTTATTTTATGGTACTGGAGATTGAACCCAGGGCCTCTGTGAGCTAGACAAGGATTCTACATCCCAAACTTGCCTCATCCTTTTAGAAAGTAGAGATATATAATGTGGGGTGGGTGTGGGGTACACACCTATAATCCCATCAGTTTGGGAGGCTTGATAGGCAGGAGGGTCACAAGTTCAAAGCCAGTTTGGGCAATCTAGTGAAATCCTCAAAATTAGATTCAAAAAGACTGAGTCTGTAACTCATAGTGTACTTGCTAAGCATGCTTTCAACCTTGGATTCAATCCCCAGCACCACAGATAAATTATATTTTAATTTGATTTAAAAAATGTAAAACCCACTGGGTGCACACCTTTAAACCCAGCAACTTTGGAGGCTGAGAGGGATGACAAGTTCGAGGACAGCCTTAGCAACTTAGCAAGTACCTGTCTCAAAATAAAAAAATAGAAAGGAGTAGGAATGTAGCTCAGTGGTAAAGTGCTCCTGGATTCAATCTTTAGTACTCCCTACCCCCCCACCCCGCCCCCCCAAAAAAGGTGGGAACTGCTAAATTTGAGACTCCTCAGATTTAAACTTTGTGCTGTTGGAATGCTCTAATTTGCAAATGCTCAGATTGATTAGTCTCTTCATCCTGGGCGTTTTCTTGTATGCTAGCACTTACCTTCCTGCTTTGTTCCCCTGTGTATGCACCTGCATCCTGCCTGAAGGAACTGGTGCTCTAAGTAAAAGCAAGCCCGAGGGGATCCTGTGGATAGATGAGGATGAACAGTTAGCAACACAGCCAGCCAGGTCCTGTCCTATGCTGCCTGAGTTGCATCTGTAGCGACCCCTCTTATGGATCCAGAGGTCCATTCTTCTCTCACCTTTTTTCCTACTATGCTACTAAAACAGGAATCTATTCAAAGGACTGTTTTATGTTTCACCCATCCACACCAGGAAGGGTTGGGTGGAGCAGGTTTTTTGTGTTTTTTAGTACTGGGGATTGAGCCCAGAGGTGCTTTACCACTGAGCCCTCCCCATTCTCTTTTTTTGGTACCGGGGATTGAACTCAGGGGCACTCGACCACTATCCCCAGCCCTGTTTTGTGTTTTATGTAGAGACAGGGTCTCACTGAGTTACTTAGCACCTCCCTGTTGCTGATGCTGGCTTTGAACTCGTGATTCTCCTGTCTCAGCCTCCCAAAGTGCTGGGATTACAGGCGTGTGCCACTGCGCTGGCCTTCCAGCTTTTTTAAAATATTTTATTTAGAGACAGAATCTTTCTGATTTGCTTAGGGCCTCACTAAGTTGCTGAGGCTAGCTTTGAACTCACCATCCTCCTGCCTTAGCCTCTAGAGTCGCTGGGATTACAGGTGTGTCACCACACTGGGCTGGGTGGAGCATCTGGATCAGGGCAGAAGAAGAGAACCACAGGGAGCTCTAGGAGAGAAGTAACTGCTTCTCAGTTGTGATTCAGCTTATTCATGCTGGAAGGCCCGTCTCACAGGTAGAGATGCTGAGGCTTGAGGAGAAGCTCCTTGCCCAGACTTCTGTTACCAGCTCTTTGGTTCTCACCACCTCTGGTTACTCCTCTTCAGTCTCAGTCCCAACCTCTGTGGACCCTCAGATAGCACCTTCTTCCTCTCAAACCAGGTCTCTGTTTTGGCTGTCATATTCTTCTTTTTTTTTTTTTGTAGAAAGAAAAGTCAAAGTCGAACAGTTCAGCCCGGGAACCTAATGGCTTTCCCTCTGATGCTTCAGCCAATTCCTCTCTCCTGCTCGAGTTCCAGGGTGAGTTGCATCTGCATGTCTTCCTTGCAGGAAACAAAGCACAGGTGAGCTCACAAGAGCAAGAAGAGTGGCTCTCTGTGCCCTTTCTGGGCCTGCAGCTGTGCTGGGGTTTTGTTAGGCACTTGGCCTGAGGCTTCATTGAAATCACACATAACCCTGCAAGGCAGATGTAGGAAGCTGGGCCTCGAGAGCCGAGGTTATGGGTCTAAAGTTAACACTACTAGCGTACGCCTATAGTCCTAGCACTTTGGGAGGCTGAAACAGAAGATCAAAGCCAGCCTCAGCAACAGCGAGGCGCTAAGCAACTACTCAGACCCTGTCTTTAAATAAAACACGAAGCCGGGCGTGGTGGCTCACGCTTGTAATCCCAGCACTTAGGGAGGCTGAGACAGGAGAATCGCGAGTTCAAAGCCAGCCTCAGCAATGGCGAGGTGCTAAGCAACTCAGTGAGACCCTGTCTCTACATAAAACACAAAATAGGGCTGGGGGTGTGGCTCAGTGGTCGAGTGCCCCTGAGTTCAATCCCCAGTACAAAAAAATAAATGAATGAATAAATAAATAAATAAAACACGAAATAGGACTGGGGATGTGGTTCAGTGGTCTAGTGCCCCTGAGCTCAGTCCAAAAAAAAGAAGGTTACATGACTAGTAGCTGATAGACTCCTGTTGGGGCCTGGTGTTTTGGGTCAGTGTATTTTATTTATTTATTTTTGAAAGGACTAGAATTTTTTCTTAACCTTTTTAGAGCTACAGCCCAGCCCAGGGTCCCTGTGTTTTACAGTGGTGCCTTAGCACAGATCACCGAAGCCAGCGCTGCACGAGCTGGCTTGCAGCCGCGTCCTCATCTTCTCATGCCCTTTGCACTCACGGGACAATCATTGCGGATGGAGCCCTTTCACTTCAGTTTCTCATTTTTCTGCCCATCTATCAGCCTGTGATCCAGACTAGACAGTTACTGTCGTCCCTGTTTAAGGAAACTGATATTCAGAGAAGAGAACTTACTGACTCTCATGGGCACAGAGCTTCCGTCTTCCGTTTCAGTGTGGAGCATAGTGGTCTCTGCAGGCCTGAAGACGAGGGGGCGCTGACGGCTTTGTCTTCAGAACTAGACCTGGCGCCCACCCAGCCTCCAGTGACCCTCCTACCCTCCTTCCCCCGACCAAAGGCTGCGTCAGTGACGAGGATGCAGGAAGGGTCCCTCTGGCTCCGGGTGGGTGTTCAGTAACTGTAAAGCTCTGGGAGACACAGGGGTTTCATTCCTTGGTCTGGCCACCTCTCTGGGCTGCAGGGTGCACAGGGCCAACAGCAGCATTGGGAGAGGGTGGCATTTCCCCTGGGAGGCAGGGAGGCTGGGGAAACAGGCAGAGCACGGGCAGCATGTGGCCCGGGCGCCGTGACGGAGCCGCTGTCCAGCCAGCCAGCTGGAACCCAGGGTGGGAGTGGCATAGCAAGGTCCTGGAGGCCGGGGCAGGATGGTCTCAGTTCTGCCCTGAGAAGCAGTGGGGCAGGAGGTTGCTCTTCAGGCAGCCAGGACCGTCCAGGAGTTTGGGAAGACCACACGTCTGGTGTGAGTGCATGAGACCAAAGGCAGGACAGGTGGGTAGCTGTCATGGAAGGCCATGCCAGAGGTGGTGTGAGGCCTGTAAAAAGCAGCAGAAAAGGAAGGAGCAAGCACACATGACCTCAGAGAGGAGGTGACATCTGATTTGGTGACTGGCTGCGAGAGGGGAGGGGAAAGGGAGCTGTGGACACCTAGGTTTTTAACTTAGATGGTGATTCTAAGTCCTCAGACAAAGCTCCCAGGTGGTGGCGCCTCATCCTTGGGGCGATCAGATAGCCGAATGGCCTGAGTGACCACCTCCAGACTCCGCCCAAGAGTGCCAGGCAGGATTGTATCATTTTCTGTGTAGTGTGAACAATTGGGAAGCACTAAGCACAGGTGCAGCTCTGCCCTCTGTTCTTGGGCAGTGAGAAAATCCCAGGTCCAAGTTGTAAGTGGAGGCGATAAAGAAGCCAGACATCAAATGAGCATAACCTGACCTTCCCAAAGTGTAGATCCTACTTGAACGTAAAGGTCTTTATTGCATCTGGACTTGGGATGATGTCACGGAATGGAAAAGCCAGCGTGGACTACAGACAGGTTGCTATGCAGAGACCCATGTGGCCCGCCTTTTCTGGGGGCGTCCTCAGCAGTGACCGTTGAACCCATGGCGTTCGTGGCTGCTCATGGAGATGCCAGGTCCTAAGCTCTGAGCTGAGCTCCTCTTGAGGAAAATGCCCACCCCAGTTATTGCCTTTGCTGTTTGGTTTTCAGACGAAAACAGCAACCAGAGTTCTGTGTCCGACGTCTATCAACTCAAGGTGGATAGCAGCACCAACTCGAGCCCGAGTCCCCAGCAGAGTGAGTCCATGAGTCCAGCTCACACCTCCGACTTCCGCACTGATGACTCCCAGCCCCCTACTCTGGGCCAAGAGATCCTCGAGGGTGAGTTGTGGGTGACCCAGGATGAGCATCAGGGAGGGGCCTTGCCTCTGGATTACAGGTTAGAGAAACTCAGTACAGGGCACACCCCTGTAATCCAGCCACTCGAGAGATTGAGGCAGGAGGACTGAAAGTTTCAATGCCTGATACTGTGAAAAAAAAAAAAGAAAAATGCAGCTGGGTGCAGTGGTGGACACTTGTAATCCTAGCACTTTTTGGGAGGCTGAAACAGGAGGATTGTGAGTTCAAAGCCAGCTTCAGCAAAAGCAAGGAACTAAGCAACTCAGTGAGACCCTGTCTCTACATAAAGCGCAAAATAGGGCTGGGGATGTGGCTCAGTGGTTGAATGCCCCTGAGTTCAAACTCTGGTTCCCCTGCCCCAAATGCAGTTGGTGCGTGCACCTTAGAGCTGGGCAGCATCCAGCCATTTGGGAACTGTTCAGGAGATTTTGAGGAATGATTGTATTTTATCCTTTCACAAACTGAAGACCACAGGCAATACAGTTGCATGCTGGGCTCTGTGGAAGGGACTTTTCTCGTTTGATTCCTGGCATGATCCTCTCAAAAACCTTGCAAGATAGCAGCTCCTGTCTCCATTTTACAGTTGAGGAAGCGGAGGCTTAGAAAGGTTAAATCGGTATCCAGGAGCACAGAGCTAGCAACTGGAGGACCCGGATGTCAGTTTAGGTCCTTCCAGGGTCAGAGTTCCTGCCCTTTGCTCTGTCCCGCTAAGATGCAGGCAGCTGTGTATGTCTTTGGCCCTCGTCAGCTTCTCCCATTCTGTGACCCCTTAACAGGCCTCAGAATGGCGTTCCTCCCCGTGTGCAAAGTGCCGAGTGCAGCTGATGCTCAGCTGTGCTTCCGCCCGCCTTGTCCCTTCTGGCTCCTCCCGCCTATTATCTCATCTGGTCCCAGGCAGCCCTGTAAGACTGGGAGGCTGAGTTAGGATTGTGACGTGGAGGCTGCAGAGAGGCAGGGTGAGCTGCTGTGTGGGTTGCATGTGTCTGAGGGGGACCAGGCTCCCCAGGCAGCACTGGTGGTGGCCCTCTGTGAGGTAGCCATACTTTACTACCTTAGTGACTGGCTCCCCCGCGCAACCTGGCCCAGTGAGGTCCTACACATTTGCTTCCCGGCCATTGTTCTTCCCTCCCTCCACCTTCGTCATAGGAAAGCTCCCCCAGCTTGAGGCCGAGATGCCCCTGAGCTCTGCTGGCCTTGGGCTGACCTTGCTGCTCTTTCAGAGCCCTCCCTGCCTGCCTCTGAAGTTGCTGATGAACCTCCCACCCTCACGAAGGAAGAGCCAGTCCCACTAGAGACACAGGTAAGGCATCCCTTTGGCTTTCCACATTTCTAAGGGAAAAAGTAAAGACAGCTGAGCTGCAGCTGGGTGGCTAGCTTGGCATGTGCTGTGGAAGGAGGCAGAGGCAGGAGGCAGCCCGGAGTTGGCGTGTCCAGGTGGTAAGGCAGGGCAAGAGGCTGGTCATCTGCCAGGAAGCCAAGGCGGGTGTTGGGTTGTAATGCAGGGTCGTGGGCAGGTCTGATCCGAGGGATGGCCCTGCCACTTGTTACTCTTGCTGCTCCTAGATTGCAGAAGAAGAGGAAGACTCAAGTGCCCCGCCCCTGAAACGCTTCTGTGTGGACCAACCCCCGCAGACAGTGCCGCAGACAGCATCCGAAAGCTAGCACTGTCCCGGTGTCCTCGCTCCTGGCCCCGCCTCTATTTATTGCATTCTGGTTCCGGCCATGCCGCGTTGCTGGGGCAAGGGCAAGCACCAGGGTCCAGAGTCTGCACTGGGAGCCTTCTGGGCTGGAAGGCTGGCATAGGACTTGGGGTTGGAGCATCATCTTCCCGTCCCTGGCACCTGTGTCTGTTTGCTCTGAGAAGAGGAGCATTCATGTCGTTTGCACCCCAAGTAGGCTGGAGCATCAGCCATCCCAAGGTTCATCTGTCACCTCCAGGTAGCATTCTCTGCTCCAGAACCTCTGGACTGAGCTGCTAGCTGCTGGTGCTTCTTCGAAGAGAAAGAGATGTGGAAGGCACCCTCGAGAGGAGAGTGTCTAAAGTTACTTGAACTTGAATGGAGACTGTAGATTCATGGACTTTCCCACAGGGCTAGGCCCCTGTGGGCTGCTGTTGGAGAAGGACTGGGTAGAGACACGGGAGGCAGGAAGGAAGGGCTTTCTCCATGTTGGGTGGAAAGTCCATATACATTTCCCGCCTCTCCTGGGCTCTCTAGCTGCTGACAGTCCTGTGCCCCTCCGGAACCGTCCTCTTTCCCCAATACACACGCACACAAGTGTGCACAAACGCACACATGCACACAGCTTTTTCTGTTTGTACCTGTACGTTTCATTCCAGTACCCCCTGCCTCCTGCCACTACCCCAGCAAGGACCTGAGGTCTGACAACCCTCCTCGCCACCACAGAACTGCAGCTCACACTTTCTAGGAAGTTCCCTTTTCTTTGAAATCTGCATGTTTAATTGAACTTTGTGATTTTATTTTTTGTTTCAAAAAAGTTTAAGAAAATGGAAATGGGCAACAGCAAGTGAAGACATATTTTAGCACTGAATAGAGTATTTTTAAAATTAAACTATTTGAAATACATCTTGTTTGAATCTGTGTCCTCATTTTTTAAAAATATTTTAAAGATAAAAAAAAAAAAAAAAAAAAAAAAAAGCCGGGCGCGGTGGCTCAAGCCTGTAATTCCAGCACTTAGGGAGGCTGAGACAGGAGAATCGCGAGTTCAAAGCCAGCCTCAGCAATGGCGAGGCGCTAAAGCAACTCAGTGAGACCCTGTCTCTACATAAAACACAAAATAGGGCTGGGGATGTGGCTCAGTGGTCGAGAGCCCCTGAGTTCAGTCCCTGGTACCAAAAAAAAAAATATTTTAAAGATATTGATGGCCTTTATTTTATTGATTTATTTTTATGTGGTGCTGAGAATCGAACCCAGTGTCTCACATGTGCTAGGCAAGTGCTCTACCACTGAGACCCAACTCCAGCCCTATGCGCTCATTCTTGTAGGTTGTGGGGGCAGGGCTGGTGGCATGGGGGCCAGGTGCTGTGCTGGCCCTGCTTCCAGGGTGCACCTCCTGAGAGAACAACTTCACAGCTCTCTTCAGAGTTGGCATGTGGTGTGAATCATGCTCTCTTCCCTGTGCATACGGAGTACAACCAGTGGATATGTTTCCACAGCCACAGGTGCGTAGGAGGGATTCATGAGTTCATTAGTTTACTTTTTCTTTGTTTAATATGTTAGTTGTCGATGGATCTTTATTATTTTTTTTAAATATTTTTTTAGTTGTAGATGAACACAGTATCTTTATTTATTTATTTTTATGTGGTGCTGAGGATCGAACCCAGTGCCTCATGCGTGCTAGGCAAGCGCTCTACCACTGAGCTACAGCCTCAGCCCCATTAGTTTACTTTTTTAATTGTAAAATAGCCATGCACAGTGGTGCTCACCTGTAATCACAGTGACTTTGGAGGCTGAAGCAGGAAGATCACAGGTTCCAAGCCAGCCTCAGCAACTTAGCAAGGCCCTAAATAACTTAGTGAGACCCTGTCTCAAACTGAAGAGGGCTTGGGATGTGACTCAGTGGTCAGGCACCCCCGAGATTCAGTCCCCTGTACAAAAGAGGAAAGGAGAGGGACCAGGTCGTGTAGATGCATGGTCAGTCCCACACCACGTAGTCCCCCACTATAAGTGAGGAGGAGGAGGAGGAGGAAAGAAACCAACAGGGCCTGGGGTTATGGCTCAGTGGTAGTGTGCTCGCCTAGTGCGTGAGGCGGCACTGGGTTCGATCCTTAGCACCACATAAAAATAAAGATATTCTGTCCACCTACAACTAAAAAATAATAAAAAGAGAAACCAGCAAAGCAAAAGCAAGGGGGGAGAGGAGGAGAGACAGCTCTGTTAAAAATTGTAACACTAAGCCTGGCACGGTGGCACGTGCCTGTAATCCCAGCACTTTGGGAGGCTGAGACAGGAGAATCACAAGCTCAGACCCAGCCTCAGCAACGGCGAGGCACTGAGCAACTCTGAGATAGTGATAAAACACAAAATAGGGCTGGGGATGTGGCTCAGTGGTCGAGTGCCCCTGAGTTCAATCCCTGGCACTAAAAGAAAAAATTGTAACACTAAAGCCGGGCGCGGTGGCTCAAGCCTGTAATCCCAGCACTTAGGGAGGCTGAGACAGGAGAATCGTGAGTTCAAAGCCAGCCTCAGAAACGGCGAGGCGCTAAGCAACTCAGTGAGACCCTGTCTCTACATAAAACACAAAATAGGGCTGGGGATGTGGCTCAGTGGTCGAGTGCCCCTGAGTTCAATCTTTAGTACCTAAAAAAAAAAAAGTGTAACACTATTAGGTTGTCAAAGGAGCATCACAGATCCTGAAACTTGTGTGTGGTACTTGAAATAAAGTGTGTGTGTGTGTGTGTGTGTTGGGGAGGATGAATCTAAGGCTTTGCGCATGCTTGATAAGCACTCCACCACTGAGCTGTATCCTCAGGCCAAGATTGTCTTCATGCGTTTAAACAAAGGAGAGTATTGAAAGTATAATGAATAAGAGACTATAAAAAATGACCAGGCAGATTTGAAAAGGTACCTATAGAGTTCCTATAAATGAAAAATGGTTATGGAAATCAAATGTCGGGAAAGGATAAGCAGGAGTGAAAAGAAGCAAGGGGAGTTAGCGGTTCCCACTCATGAAGACTTCCTGAGGGGATGCTAGAACTGGGAACACCGGAAGTCAGGAACCCCATCCGTCAGGGCGCCAGTCAGCGGGGTGTGGCAGTAGACCTCGGTGTGGGCCCGGCTCACACAGTGTTCCAGGTTCCAGAGCAGATAGAGCCCACGAAGGAACATGTACGATGATGAAAAAGATACAATAGAAACTCGGCTCTTCCATTGACTTTACACTTTTATCATTGAAATTCAGGCTAGCAGCCTCCACCACCATCTTGAAACTGATAAGAATTAGGAGGATGAGAAGAAAGAAGACAGGCAAGGTGTGAGCAGTTCCCTCCGGGCAGCAGTGGGCCCAGTCCTTAATGCACATTTCAACAACATGAGCCTGCCTAGCAAGAGCGCTAAAGATGGGGGCTGGGATTGTAGCTCAGCGGTAGAGCGCTTGCCTCGCACCACATACAAAGCAATAAAATAAAGACATTGTGTCCATCAACAACTAAAAAAAAAAAAAAAAAGAGCGCTAAAGATGGACAGCATCACGGGCTCTGCACAGAAGGCACTGGAGGCTGGAAAGGGCGAGTGCATGTGTCCAGGGGGATGGAGCCTTTCAGAGGTGATGAGGCCGCGAAGGCCCCTTCGTGGTCAGTGAGGCAAAGACCTTTATAAGGAGGCTTCATGCCAGTCTGCCTGAGCCATCTGAGGACACAGCCTTCCCTCCTGGACAGGGCAGCACCAAGGCACCGCCTTGGAAGCAGAGAGCAGCCCTTAGCCAATGAAAATAATCAAAGCTGCCAACACCTCCATCTTGGCCTTCCCAGCCTCCACAACTGTGAGGAAATAAATGCCTGTTCTTTAGAAATCAATCTCCAGTATTTGTGTCTGGCACTGTGGGTTGTGCCCAGGTTGCTCTACCACTGAGCTACATCCCCAGTCCTTTTTACTTTTTACTTGGAGACAAGGTCTCACTAAGTTGCCCAAGCTGGCCTTGTCCTTGTGGTCCTCCCTGATGGCTTCCTGAGTCTCTGGGTGTACCACCACACCCAGTCATTTTATTTTTTAATGTCTATGTTGTTCCAGCTTTGGCCAGTTAGAATCCCTATGTGCTGACTCCTGTGCCCTTTTGACATTTCCCCCTCATTATTTGAGCAATTCCTTACTTTTGGGTACAGGATGTTAAAAGACTCACTTTGGACTTTGCCATCCCCATTCATTTTCCTAGGGAGCTCTGGATCCTTTCAGCAGGGAATATTTAGCAACCTAAATGAACCTAGACTTAGCTAATGAAGGAAAAAAAAAAAAAGTAGACTGAGGACGGATTGAGGAGCTGTGCGCAGGGCAGGCCAGGATTTGGTTTTCCTCCGTCAGCCTTAGGGAGCCAACCATCAGAAGTTGGGAATGGGAGTCGGGGAGGCTGTGGAGAGGAGGGGGACGAGATAGAGCAATGGGAAGATGTTCACCTGGCGTGTTTGTTCTTACCGAGAGAGAGTTGATAGTTCCATCAGCCTGGGGTGGAGCAGTGACGGTCTAGAGAAAAGCAAAGTGAAAAAATGAAGCAATACAGGAAGCAAAGAAAGAAAATGTAATCAGCCCCCCATGTGAACCATCTGTGAACCATCTGTAATCACAAGTTCATACACTGCCCGTTGGTTTAACTGATCGTAATATGATTTGGGGGATGTTTGTGTACATGTGTGATGTTTGAGGGTGGATATAAGAGATGCCAAAAGCTCAAATGACAAATTTATAAAGGAAGCAGGAAGGCCTCCGTCCTACAAAATAGAATGAAAGCACATATTGGGCAAGAGCAGCCAGGCATGGTGGCATATGCCTGTGATCTCAGTCCCTTGGGAGGCTGAGACAGGAGGATCACAAGTTTGAGGCCAGCCTCAGCTGTTTTGTGAGACCCTGTCTCAAAATGAAAAATAAAAAGGGCTGGGGATGTAGCTCAGTGGCAAAGCACCTTGGATTCGATCCCCAGAACCAACAACAACAAGAAAAGAAAGGGCCTCCAATGGGCAAAAGCAGAACACCAGCTTTATAAGGTAGGTACAAGAAAACGGTGATGGGAAAGGCGGATCGATTGATATCAGGTTACTTCTTTGTGAAGGTTAAAGCAGAAGGGACTTCCTTTTTACTTTACTTTGACTCAGGTGGACTGAAAACTGATCTGTTTCCAGGAAAAACTGGTCAGATTTGGGACTTATCTATTTTCTTAAAGTTTGAAAATGAAGTGACTCCGTTCTGGCTTGGTCTGATCTGTTGGGGTCTAGTGAAGAAACTCAGTGTAAAACAACGGCCTCCCATAATTTTTGTTTAACAGAGGACTAAGTCCTCACCTTCCATACAAAAAATTCAACAATATTTGAAACTAGAAACTGGGTTGGGTATGTGTAGCCCAGTGGTAGAGTGCAGGCTTGGCTCTGGCTTCTCTTCCAGCACCGCAAAACAAATACATGAAATTTAAAAACCCAGAAACTGAAAAAGAGCGAAGTATTTGTTATTTAGAAGTGTGGAGGTAAGGCTGGGCATGGTGGCCCATACTTGTAATCCCAGCAATTTGGGAGCCTGAGGTGGGAGGATCACAAGTTCAAGGCCAACCTCAGCAACTTATTGAGACCCTGTTTCAAAAACAAAAAGAGCTGGGAATGTAGCTCAGTAGTAAAGTTCCCCTGGGTTCAATCTCTAGTACCAGAAGGAGGAGGAGGAGAAGGAGGGGGAGGGGGGACGGGAGAGGGGAGGGGGAGTGGGGGGGAGAGGGAAGAAGAGGAGGAAGAAGAGAAGGAAGAGGAGGAGGAGGGAGAGTGGAAGGGGAAAGGGAGGAGGAAGAAGAAGGAATGTGGAGGTAAATACCAAAATACCAGAGGAAACAGTTTAATGGATTAAAAATGGAAGCCTGGTGGAGCAGGCAGTAGGCAGGGGAGATTGCTTCCAGGCTGCTTTATGTAGAACTGGGTGTCTGGGATGTTCTGACTCTGAACCAATAGGACGGGCAAGAAAGGGTCGGGCCAGAGTGGGGTGCGGTGGCGCAAGCCTGTAATCCCAGCACTTAGGGAGGCTGAGACAGGAGGACCGTGAGTTCAAAGCCAGCCTCAGCAACAGCGAGGCGCTAAGCAACTCAGTGAGACCCTGTCTCTACATAAAACACAAAATAGGGCTGGGGATGTGGCTCAGTGGTCGAGTGCCCCTGAGTTCAATCTCCAGTACCAAAAAAGAAAAAAAAAAGCCCGGGCAAGTTGAATTCAAAGCCAGCCTCAGCAATGAGGAGGTGCTAAGCAACTCAGTGAGACCCTATCTACATAAAACAGAAAATAGGGTTGGGAAGTGCCCTGAGTTCAATCTCCAGTACCAAAAACAAACAAACAAAAAACCCTTGCTGGGCTTGGTGGCTCCCACCTGTCATCTCAGTGACTAGAAGGCTGATGCAGGAGGATCAAAAGTTCAAGGCCATCCTCAGCAACTTAGGGAGGCCCTAAGCAACTTCTTGAAACCCTGTCTCTAAATAAAATATAAAAAGGGCTGGGGATGTGGCTCAGTAGTAAAGTGCCTCTGAGTTCAATCTCTAGTACCAAAAAAATTTAGAAATTAAATAAAAAAACTAAATAAAAAAACCCTTGACAGTTCAGTGAAAGGGAATGTGGGCTGCAGGCAGGGGGTAGGAATGAGTGCAATGAATTCTGGGAATTAGGAAAAAGTGATCCTCTTGGGGTTTACAGGGAGTTAGAAATCCTAAAACTTAGAGATAGTTTTGCAGGCACTTGGATTCAATGAAAGTTTTAGAGCAGGAAACTGATAGTTCTTTGTTTTGTTTG
>PVHX01026232.1:0-10665 GCA_004024805.1 Geosciurus inauris
GAATCCCCCTCCTGCCTACCTGAGTGAGCACAGCACACTAATAAGACCTGTGGGCCCCTCTCCTCATCCCTGTGGTGCTGACCATGAGCTCCCTGCAAACACTGAGCCTGCAGACACCCCCTCCTGGTCCTGGGGTGACTCAGGTGAGCCCTGGCTGGTCTCATGTTTTCACCACCTGCAAAGCCATGTGAGCCATTGGTGAAGTTTCCAAGTCCTAGAAAATCATTAGATTTAAAAAGGTGTTCTTCCAGTCTTTCCAAAGTGGAGACATCTTCACATGATCCCATCTCCTCACCTGTGCCTGGAACCCTCTAGTGACAGTCTTCCCCACCTCACCTGTGCCAGGTGTGAAGTCTTCTCCTCCTCACCTGTCTCAGGGATTCACTCTGCTTTCCCCATTCATCTCAATGTGTTGTTGAAAATCAGACAAAGACACTGGATGTATGATATGTCCATAAATACGGTTTAAATATCTTAATGGGCTAATGAACAGTGACTGTGGAAAGTGAATGTGGACGCGTCCTCCTGGGAAGGCCAGGCCTGATGGGAAAGCAGCAGGTGTCCTCATGGAGCTCAGTGCAGAACAGAGCCAGCAACAGCCACAGCAGCAGGTCTCCTGGGCCAGCTCCTCGGGTGCTGGAGCCCAAGCATGGGGACTTGGCCATGAAACTGTGGGTCTTTGTGTTACTGTGCTGTGTCCAGAAATTCTCTGGGCCATCAGTGCATCTCCTGCTAGAAATGTAAACAATGTACCTTTAATGATTTCCAGTTACTCTTTGAGGAATTCTATTGTGGGTTTGCAGAATTTTATGAATTTAGAATTTAAGAACATGAGACATGAAGATATTGTTCTCTGAAAATTCATTTCAGGACCTTGGAATTCAAGGTTATGCCATTAACACTTCTGATCCATTCCAGTTAATAATTATTTTTTTAAAAGTTGATCAACATCTATTGAAGGCCCAGAGGCACAACTGTGGAGAACTTTCTTAGGAAGTGTTACACGTACAGAAAAATGCAAACACAAGTGGAAAAAACCCAGGGGAGTCAATCACAACTCTGCCCCTGAGCGCCCCCTGCTGGCCACGGGTGCGTCCACTGGGGTAGTGGCTGGACCCACAGGAGGACCCTCACTGTCTCTGGCACAGTAACAGGCGGCCGTGTCCTTACTGGACTTCTACACTCCTCCTTGGGGCCCTGCCATGTCCTAGGGCCTCAGTCCTGCTGAGCCTGACCTCCTGCAGCCTCCCTGCAGGGACGCCCCTCCCGCAGGCTCCTTTGCTGTGCTCCAAGCTTGCTGGGTTTCCTTGAGGACCATGCCATGCTGCCATGCCCCACAGACCTTGGACGCTGTGCCTGTCACTGTGAGCAGCACATGGACGCCATGAACCAGGCCCCCTGGAGGGCAGCCACTGAGGCCCACCCTGCTCCAGGGCACCCTGAGCCACAGCTGCTGTGACTACATAATAGAGCCACTCATCTGTGGCAAGAAAGAGCCAAAGCCAAGGTCCTGTGGTAGGTGCTGGTCTCCCATGGACAGGGGTCGGTGCCGTGCCCACCCTGTGCAGCTACGCTGCCCTGTGAGAGCTGCATCTGAGTCTGCAGGAGGACGGCGCCAAGTCCTGAACCTAGGAGTGGAGGTAAAGCCTGGCCTGTGGGCCAGGACCAAGGACAGAGCCCTGGGGCAGGGCAGCAGGCACAGTGGTGGGCACGCCTGGAGCTGCAGCAGCAAGAGCTGTGGACAGGCCACGACGGCAGCACTAGTGCCCACGAGGAGAACCAGGGTCCCCACGTGCCCCGCCTTTGGGTGGCACAAGCTCCTGTGGGTGAACTTTACTTTCAGGGATGGGAGTCTGGTCCTACCTAAAGTCACGGTCAGTCTGAGTCAATCAAATATTTATCCTCTGTCCTTCTGAAAAACTGTGGGCGTGGGCTTCAAGGGTAAGTGTGACCCGTGACAGTCAGGATGTGGCAGGAATGGGTTCTTTTCATTCTGTGTTTGGACTGAAGCCTCCACATCCCTCAGCACAGGGGATCTGCAGGGGGGTTTCCACGCTGTTCCTTGGGAAGCTGCCTAGTGGTGAGGAGGCTGCACAGGCCCTGCTCCTCTCCCTGCCCCGTGGGCCTGGGTCAGTCGATGGCCAGTGGTGCAGGACAGAGCACGGAGATGGGAGTGAGCCCTCTTCCTGCCCCACCAGACAGAGCACCTGGATGACAGGCAGGACCCCTGCTGAAGCCACTCTCAGGTGGGGACCCTGTTGCCAGTGCTGCCCTGTCCTGCCACACAGCAGCTGTCAATCATCTTTAGCCTGACAGGTGGAGCCACTGAGCCCCAGCCCTGAGCACAGGTGGGGAACTTGTGGGAAACAGCCCAGCACTGCCTGGGGACACAGCAGAGCCAGCGTGGCTCCTCACCCAGGCTGCACTGCACAGAGCCATGCAGACCCCCCACGGGTCCTGTGACGCAGCTGGCTGGCTGCCCCTCAGCCTCCCTACCAGCTGTGTGCTGTGTCAGGGACGAGCTGTCCATCAGCCTGCAGGCACAGCAAGCAGCTGCCCATACGTCCACACTCGTGCACACGAGGGAAGGGCCACAGGCCTCCCTGAGTGGCAGGCCTGCTGAGGGCAGCCCAGCTGTCAGGGGACACATGGCCTCTCTCAGGACCCCAGGTAGCACAGCAGGAGCCCTGTAACCCCAGGAAGATTCCCCAGGGCAGCTTGCAGGTGCTGAGAAGCCACTGCTCAGAGTCCCTGTGGAGGTGCAAAGACAGCCCTGGGTGCTGAGGGCATCTCACCCCTGTCCCCAGGTCCCCTCTGCCCTGTGCCTCCTCAGATGGTGACAGCCACATCTCCTCTCACGGGCCTGCTGCCTGCTGGCCTGGCCTGCTGGAGGGCCCACCCCAGGCCGCCCTTGGGACCAGATGGGCACTGCACCTCTGCTGCTCCGCCAGCAGCACCTCAGCTGTCCAGGCTGCCCCAGGGGCCCCAGCACCATGCAGCCCACAGGACTGTGAGGCCCAGCTGCTCAGGGCACCTGCCCAGCTGCTCTGACTGAGCTCCTCAGAGAGAAACAGGACAAGGAGCCTGGGGACCCTTCAGACACCCTTTAGCAAGGAATTACTCAAGACATGGGTGACAGTGAGGGGCAGGGAATGAAAGGCCATAACACCTGCTCCCCAAGGTGTTTCTGAGGCCCTAGGGACACCAGTGGCCATGGGACTCCTGTACATAAACCCTTGAGAACAGGATTGTGCCCCTGCCCAGCTGAGCCTCGGAGCAGCAGGCCTTCTGAGTAGACCAGTGACAGAGGTCACAGCATGGACAAGACCGAGGACAGAAGGTCGGGGGCAGATGGCTACACAGGAGGACTTTACCAATTATTTGAGGACAGCCAGTGCCACAATAATTAGAGTGGTTTGGAGCAACTCCATACAGCCATCATCCCCTGGGCAGGTGTGATTAGGGGCTTCCTGCTGAGCCCTCCCTGCCCCTCTGTCTCCTCTTCTGGGCACAGTGCTGAGAAAGCCCCTGGGTGCCTCTTCCTCTGGTGCTGGTTACTCCTAAACATGCAGGTGGAACTTTTCCTGCTGACCCCTGACACAGTGGGGACTCCACTCTCCCCCCTTTTCCCCAGGCCAGCTGACCCCTGTGGCATCCACCAGCTGTCCCTGAGAGTCACTGTGGGGGACTCGAAGTGTTCCTACATTCTCTGTGTCTGTGCAAGGTCCCCAGCATGGATGACACAGTGGAGTGTCCTGGAGAGTCCCTCCTGGTTCTGCAAGATGGTGCCCAGGAGCCCCCACACCCCTGAGGACCTTCTCCTCTTCCTCTGGCTCCTCCAAGGCTCTTCTCTCTGAGGGAAGCCGGCTCCATGAGCTCTGAGGGTTCACACTCGGAATGGAGGCCACGCTGCCCGGTGCTGGACTGTGCAGCTCTCCTGAGTCTGTGCAGCCTGAGGACAGCAGGAATTCTGATGAATAGTTGGCACCAGGCACACGATAGGAGTTCAGGCCCTCCTTATGGGCCCTTGGTGACAAGCCTGCCTAAAATGAGCTGTGTCCTGACCCACTGTCCATTTTGTCTGGTTCTGAGTCCAGAGGAGAACTTCTACCCCTGTGACTGGTGGTGGGTCTCAGCAAGCGCTGTCCCCAGTGTGCAGAGGGCTCTGGAGACCGTGTGACTCACAGCGAGGTCACTCACAGGACCAGGTGTGGCATACCCTGTGCTTATGCAGAGTGACTCCTGCTCCTTGTCAGTGGTGACCACTGAATGTAGAATGAGAGCAGAGGGACAGCATCCTAAACCTGGAGAAGATCCACAGCGACTGTGAAAGGGGGAAGCCCAGCAGTGCAGCGGGGAACCCCCTGAACTCCTCATCAATAGTTTACGCCGGAGCCTGTGATCAGGGCTTGAATGGCCCCTGTGGTCTTGTCACCCTCAAAGACAAAGAAACAAAAGCTTCAGTCACACACATAAGAGAAACATGCAAATTGAATTAAAAAATATTACTTGCCTAGGACCCAGGGGGATAGAGAAAAAGTCTCAAAACACCACAGGAAGCCAGCCATCCACCCTCTGCACCTGCTCCTGGCTGATCTGAGCTCCTGTGTGCTGAGCGCCCCCTGCTGGCCCTGGGCGCCCTGCAGGGAGGTTTGTGTCTGGGCTCACACTGAGGTCCCCTCACTGTGTCTCTGGCACAGTAATAGGTGGCTGTGTCCTCAGCTCTCAGATGTTCATTTGCAGGTACAGCGTGTTCTTGGCATTGTCCCTGGAGATGGTGAATCGGCCCTTCACGGAGTCTGGGTAGTTGGTGTCACCATCACCTGGGTAAATTCTACCAACCCACTCCAGCCCCTTCCCTGGAGACTGGCGGATCCAGCTCATCCAGTAGCTACTGAAGGTGAATCCAGAGGCTGCACAGGAGAGTCGCAGGGACCCCCCAGGCTGCACCAGGCCTCCCCCAGACTCCACCAGCTGCACGTCACACTGGACACCTGCAAACACAGAGGCAGCCTGGTCAGCACACTGTCACTCGTCCACGCTGTCTCTCACTCCTGTCACTCACACACTCAGCAGCTCTGGTTCTCCACCAAGTACCTTTGAAAACAGCCACAAGGACAAGCCAGCTGAGCACACAGTCCATGGTGGGCAGCTGTGTCCAGTGCTGATCCCTGAGTGGGCTGAGCTGGAGTCCAGGCTGGGCTCCTGTGCAGAGCTGCAGGTGGGGTTGGCTGGTTTTCATGGGCAGAGGGAGGCCCTATTTGCATGTGCCCTGCTCTATAGCAGCCCTGGTGGAGGCCCAGGTGGAGCAGCACTGAGAGCAGATGGCAGTGTCATGGGCAGCAGGGTGGACACAGTAACATTTGAGAAAGTAAAATTTCCTTTGTTTTGCATTTATTATTTATTAATTTTTTTACACATGCAAAAAAAGATGAGAAATTTCATTGTTAATTCTATACCATTCAGGAAGATAAAATTTGTTCTATTTTGATCTAATGTCTGTTATTTAAATTTATTTAATATAAAGAAGAAATCAAGTGGTGGAGGAATCAGTGTTAACTCCCTGGTGCAAATGTAAATTCACACACTGAATCAGAGGTGTGGTTCCCTATGTCCAGCAGCTCATTTCTGGCAAGAGTGACTGAGCTCCTGGTCTTTGCTCTCACCCTGGACATGACTGCTGCCAGAGTGGAGAGTGGACAGCCTGGTCCTGGTCCTGAGCTCAGAGGAACTGTTTCCAGGTTGTCTCCATTCAGTGTGGTTGTGGCCTTGGGTTTGTCACCTGTAGGCTTTATGAGGCTGAGGTCAGGCCCCGGTGTCTCTAGCTTCTCATGTCCTTTACACAATGGGTGCTGGACACTGTCCAGTGCTTTCTTTGCATCTGTTGCTGTGATGGCCTGATTCTTGTTCTCAACTCCATTCATGTGGTGAATCTCGTGTGGAGGTTACATTGCTGATTTGTCTGTGTTGAGCCAACCTCTCCACCTGTGGGGAACCCACTTGATCTTGGTGCAACTCCTTCTGTATGTCCTGGAGGGCAGTGGCCAACATTCCTTAAGGAGTCTTGCGTCCATGTTCATCAGTGCTGTTGTCTGAAGACTCTTTCCTGGGTGTGACTCAGTTTACTTTGGTGTCAGGGTGTCCCTGGCTTTGTAGAGTGACACTGTGGGAGTTTTCTGTTTTTCCATTTCATGAAATGGTACTAGGAGTTTGGCCTGATGTGTTCTTTACATTTCTCTTAGAATCACCTGTAAATCAATCTGCTCCTGAGCTTTTCCCTCCTGGAAGGCCTTCAGTGGCTCTCACCTCCAGTGCTTGGTATTTTTCTGTTTCAGGTCTTCATATTCTTGAGCTTCAGTTTGTGCAGGTCACATGGGTTAGAATTGTTTTAATCTCTTCAAAATTTTCTAGTTTACTGGAGCATAGTTTTTCAAAATAGTTTCTATTAATCTTTTGGAATTCAGAATCCCTGTATTAATATTTTCTGTTTTGTCTCTGATTTTGTTGATTATGGTCACATCTGATTCATTTTCTTTTGTTTTTCAAGGGCTTTTCAGTCTTCCTTATATTTTCTAGTAGCATCACTTTGTTTCTTTGATTGATTGTATTGTGCACATAGACCCCCAGACTCTAGCGAGTGCCGTCATACATGAGAAGGTAATTAAAGGGTTAAGGAGAGAAGGAGGATGTCTCACCATGTCTGCTTGTTGCTGATGTGGTCCAGTATCTGGAAGAACCAGTGTCTCCATGAGAATGCGCGAAGGTCTGATAAACACCTTCAGCAATGTAGCTAAACACATTAGGCATCCATAAAAAATGACACTCATATTACAAAATATTTCTGCTAAGGAACAATTAAGGAACATTTTTTCATTCTAAATAATATTAAAAGTACTTGGAAAAAATTCAACTAAGAAGTTAAAAATTTGCTTCAGTGAAATCAATGGACAACACAGGGAGAAACTGAAGACCTTAGAGATGGAGAGACCTCCCATGCTCTTGTACAGGCAGAATGAATGTTATCAAATGGCCACACTACCCACATGCCACACAGCTTTAATGAAATCTTCAAAAAATGCCAAAGACATTCTTAAAAGTACTGAAAAAGGTGTCCTCATATTTGTTGAGAAATTAGAAACAGAATATCCAGCGCAGTCTAGTCAGGAAGAGTGAACCTGGAGACAACCATGCCTGACCCCACATCATGTGACACAGTGAGAGGGACAGAAACTCCATGGCACTGGCACCTCACAGACACGAAGCCCAAAGGATCACAGTGGAGGATGCAGACACACCAACGTCGGGGCAGGTACCTGACACTGGGCAGAGCTACCAAATCTTGCTGGAGAAGTGAGAGCACATTCAACAGAGAGTGTGGGAAACTAAACACCTGCAGGGAAAAGACACAACAGCCGTCTGTCTCTCACCCTATAGAAGACAATGCCACATAGATCAGAAGTCAAAGGACTGGACTGGAAACTCTGAAAGTCCTGGAAGGAAACACTGCACCCACTTCCTCTGTACTGGCACAGGCACCCACTGCCTCAACCAGGTCCTGACGTGCTCGAGACAAAACCCAGAATGAGCAAGTAGGACGGAATCCAATTAGAAGCTTCTGCACAGCAACAGTAACAACAGGAGTGTGAGGAGGGAGCTTCAGAATGGAGAGCATGCCACCTGCTCTCCAGAGGAGCACTGATATCCAGTATATATAAAGAGCCCCAAGACTTAATGACAAGGCAAAACAGCCCAGTAAGTAAATGGGAAAGACCTGGACAGACCTCTCCAGGGAGGAAATCCAAATGGCCACCAAATACAGGAAATCATACTCACTAATCCTTGCAGTAAGAAAATGCACGTCAAAGCCACATTGAGAACTCACCTCAGTGCATTGAAAGGTCATCAAGAATAAATAACAGCAAACGTTGGCAAAGATGTAGGATGAGATCCATGGATGTAATATTGGTGGGATATCAAATTAGTGCTAACATTCTAGACAACAGAACGGACATTTCATGAAAGACCAGGAATGCAGCCACAATGCAACCCAGCTCTCTCACTCTTCAGTGTTGATCCCACAGAACTAAAGTCAGCACACCACAGCTGTGTAGCCACGTGGATGTTTACAGCAGGGCTTCTCAGAGGAGCTGTATTACGGGACGTTCCCAGGTGCCTGTCAACAGGTGAGTGCTGCAGAGAAGGTGGTGTGCACATGGCTCAGTGTTTCAATCAGACAAAAGGAAAAGAAAATATGGCACTGGCTGCTCAATGGATGGGCCGTTGAATATCAAGTAAGTTTAATAATCCAGATTCAGAGGGTGAAATGCCCAGTGTTCACACTCTAAGGCAA
The DNA here is from genome assembly GCA_004024805.1 of Geosciurus inauris. Classification (NCBI taxonomy): domain Eukaryota; kingdom Metazoa; phylum Chordata; class Mammalia; order Rodentia; family Sciuridae; genus Geosciurus; species Geosciurus inauris. The sequence goes on from PVHX01026232.1 coordinate 8,351, forward strand.
ATGCCAGAATTAAAAAGGGAAAAAGTATTGGGGGGAATCCCATGCACATATAAGAGGGATGAGGGAGAAGAGGAAGGTATTAGGGTGAGACAGGAGGAGCAGAAATGGGAGGACTGGTGGTAGGATTGGACCTGCCGGCACCTGCACCAGCACAAAGTGAAACTAGGATTGATGAGGGAGCTGCAGATAAGAATCACACACACACACCAAAGGACAAGGCAGGACTCTCTCTTTATTCAGCTGACTCAGATATATATATATATGCTAGGATGCCCTCTAACCCGGAAGCACTATAGGGTGTGCTAAAGTCTTACAGAGTGTTACTACGTTACTAATCTTGCGGTTTTACAGGAATGCGCAACTGTTACAAGAACATGAACAATGGTCAAGCCACATGATTGAAAACCTGATACTGTTCACATTATGTACTGTGGGAACACCCAGGCCAGCTCTCTCCCAAGGACCAAACCACCCTGTGACCTGCATGAGGACACGATAGAGAATGTCCCCTCTATGTACTCCATGACACACTAGTGTAAACAAAATTGTGACAAGATCTGTGGAGAAAAGTAGGAGATAAGGGTAGAGATGGAGGGAAAGGAAGGGAGGGAGGGACATGGCAGGGGGCAGAGGGAAGGAGCCACATTCCATGACTGTGGAATCATGTCTCATTGAAATACAATGCTGTTTATCATGATGATGCTCCAATAAGAATTGAAATGCAAACTAAAAACATCAAACCGTTACTTTTAGGGATGTCACAGATTAGTACAGAAATTATGCACATAGAGCCCCCCTGGGAAGTTGGTGGATCTGGAGGGCCACAGAGGTAGGAAAGTGCACCCAGCCCCTCTGCACCTGCTCCTGGGTGTCCTGAGCTCCCTGTGTGCTGAGCGCCCCCTGCTGGCCCTGGGCGCCCTGCAGGGAGGTTTGTGTCTGGGCTCACACTGAGGTCCCCTCACTGTGTCTCTGGCACAGTAATAGGAGGCTGTGTCCTCGGCTCTCAGACTGCTCATTTGCAGGTACAGCGTGTTCTTGGATTTGTCTCTGGAGGTGGTGAATTGGCCCTTCACAGAGTCTGGGTACTTGGTTTCACCATCACTTGGTTCAATACTACCAACCCACTCCAGCCCCTTCCCTGGAACCTGGCGGATCCAGCTCATCTAGTAGCTACTGAAGGTGAATCCAGAGGCTGCACAGGAGAGTCGCAGGGACCCCCCAGGCTGCACCAGGCCTCCCCCAGACTCCACCAGCTGCACGTCACACTGGACACCTGCAAACACATAGGCAGCCTGGTCAGCACACTGGCACTCGTCCATGCTGTCTCTCACTCCTGTCACTCACACACTCAGCAGCTCTGGTTCTCCATCAAGTACCTTTGAAAACAGCCACAAGGACAAGCCAGCTGAGCACACAGTGCATGGTGATCAGCTGTGTCCAGTGCTGATCCCTGAGTGGGCTGAGCTGGAGTCCAGGGCTGGGCTCCTGTGCAGAGCTGCAGGGTGAGGGTGGCTGGTTTTCATGGGCAGAGGGAGGCCCTATTTGCATGTGCCCTGCTCTATAGCAGCTCTGGTGGAGGCCCAGGTGGAGCAGCACTGAGAGCAGATGGGAGGGTCATGGTTCAGAATGGTGGACGCAGTAATATTTAGGAAATTGAAATTCCTTCTGTGTATATTTTTCTGCTTTGCATTCATTAAATCATTTTACACACGCACAAAATCATGATGGAGATATCAGTGTTAAATCCATGGTGCAAATGTAGAATCACACACTGAAGCATGAGTGGTGTTTCACTGTGTCCAACAGCTCACGTCTGGCAAGAATGACTGAGTATTTGGGCTTTTCTCTAATCCTGGACATGACTGCTCCCCTGATCCTCTTCCAGCTCCCAGGAATACAGCACTGGTGATGACTTAAAGACTGTTTTGCACATTAGCAGAGACTTATGGGAGCTGGGCTCACTCGACTGGAGCAGACTTGGGTTGGACAATCTCAGGGTCCCAGGTGAGGCCTGGTGAGTGAAATCCTCACTGATGCCATGCCATGTGCAGGGCAGGGAGGACAGAGAGGAGCAGTGCAGGCAGAGCTGAGGCTCTGCAGTGTTGCCAGGAGAGCAGCCCATTTGTGGTGCTGCCCAGGGGCTGCACAAGGAGAGGAGGCCAGCAGCTCCCTGGGTGCAGCCCAGAGCTTTTCACCCAGAGGGTGGAACATAGTTTCAGGACCCCAGGATTCAACAAGGCCCCAGGCTCCCCAGCTCCGAGGGAGAGATGAAGATTTTAAAGACACTGCAGGGCAGAGCAGGTGGGAGAGCTCTA
>PVHX01026232.1:10765-21224 GCA_004024805.1 Geosciurus inauris
GTCCAAGGGAGGCAGCACACACTTCCTCCTGGGGCTGACCTTGCTCTCAGCCACAGAATACTGGCTTGGCAGGCAGGCAGAGGGCAAGGGGGTCTGGTCACTTAACCTTCCAGCAAGAGCTGAAAGAAAGGCCTGGGAGTCGAGATGTGGAGTGACAGGTCATGTCCCTGCTGGCAGACCTGACAGGGCGGTGCATGGGTTGTGAGTGAGCCAGGGCTGCATGGAGACCCCGGGGGCAGAGGTCCAGCAGTGAGCAGCCCTTGTCCAGGAAGCTACAGGCTGCAGGCCAAGCTCACCAAGAGGGAGGCCAGGGGACTGTATCCAGCCTGGCTGTGTGCGGGAGCCGTCTAGACCCCTAAGCCTCTCGTCCAGGGTGGCCTGAGGACACATATAGAGCCCTGGGTTGATGTCAGTCCCCCTGGGATTCTCTCTGTCCACATGTCTCCTTTTCCCTTCAGATGGGAATATCCACTCCTGCCTTAGAACTTGGCGTTATGGGACCCTTCTTTGCTTCAAAGTCATGCAGACCATTTACCCCCAAATCTTTTGGAGTCTTTCCACTGGACTTCTGAGATCTGCTGAAGTCTTTATGCCATTAGGGACTCGAGGACGAGGACTGAATGTGTCCTGCATCATGAGATGAACAGAAGAGCTGTGTGTTCAGGGACAGGATGAATAGGTGTGTACATCTGTCCTCCCAAAAGTCCATTTGCTAGGGCATCCTGCACCCCTGGGCTTTTTGGAAGTGGTTGACCCCTCAGGATATGGGGACTCATGGAATTTGTGTCAATCACTGTGGACATGCCATGCAAGGGGATTGTCAGACCCCAGTCTGTTCCTCCCTCCTTTTGATTCCTAGCAAGGAGGTGAGTGGTTTTCCCCACAGAGGACCCTCTGCATTGCCACCTGGCACACCCAGGAAATGTGTAATGGACTCCTCTGGCCATGGACTGGGGCATTTAAAGACATGAGCCCAGATGTATCTTCCTCTTTGCATGTTGAGGGTCTCAGGTTTTGGCCACAGGGATACAAATCTGAAGAACACAATTTTAGCTCATTATGTTAGGCAAAGTGGTCGGCTACAAATGACAGACCTCAGGTCAGAGCAAACAGCAAACACCCTCAAGCGAGCTTCCCCTGGGGCTTGAGCTGGACCCAGGGCCCACATGAGAGCCCTGCTGAGGTGGGTTTGCACAGTGCCTGCAGCAGGACTGCCTAGAGGGGTTACCTTGGATCTGCCAGCATTTTGTGGGTCATGTCCTCAGCGCCTGTTCATCACTGTGATTCAGTGGTGTCTGTCCTGCAGTCCTGCATGGGCTCTGACCACCAGGTCCTGCCCAGCTCCTACCTAGCAGCTTAATGAGAGCAGAGGTGATGGTCCACAGTGTTCTCCACTTGGTGGGATTGGAGCCCCTGTAACAGGTGGGCTGTACATCCATGTGTTCAGGGGACAGGCACCCTGCATGCTGTCATTCATGAGGCAGAGAACAGCAGTGCGCCTGCTCATGGGGCTCCCAAGGGACATGTGGCAGAGAGTTAAAGGGGGAACAGGATTCCAGGGCTCTGAATCCCTGGGGTGGAGAGGGAGCTGCAGGGGCTGGCAGGAGGGGACTTCTTCACACTGTCCCCAGGGTCAGAGAGGGAGGGACACAGCCTAGGCCAGTCTGAGTGCTTCTACAATTCACCAAGCTGTGCCTTGTGAGCTTGAAGCCATCACAGAGGCCATCTGCAGGGTCCAGGCTGGTCATGTGAGGACCACTTGGTTGTTGCAGGTGTCCCGGGAGGTTAAGAGCCAGCCCTTCAGGGGGGTGAACCAAAGACAGGCAGCCTCTGCAGGGCCTCCCTGGGGGTGATGGACGCAGCCCACTCCCCTGTTAGTGGAGCACACTGAGGACCCAGAGAAGGAGCAGGACTGCCTGAGGGTAATGGGGGACTCCTCCAGCCCAGGGCCAGGCTCCTTCAGGGTGGCCTGGGGCAGGTTCCCATGCAAGAACAAGGAGGAGGGTCTGGATGAGGACAGGAGCTTCTCTTCCTTGAGGCCAGCCTGAGCAGAGGCCTCACGGGCAGGGTCTGTCAGTAGCAGCAGGAGTATTGACAGAGCCCCGGTGTCTAGGTATACATTAACCAAACAGTGAAATGCCACAGAAAGAAAAATTGCCAGAACTCCTTAGAGCAACTAAAGAGGAAACTGACACGATGTGAGACATCCCATGTTCAGAGACTGGGAGAAAACACGGTCAACTGTCCATGCTTCATAAAACCACCTGCAGATTCAAGGCAGGCCTTGTCAAAGTTTCTGTCACATTCTTCTCAGAAAGAGAAACATAACCAAACTCCACCTGGAGGTAAAAGGACCCTGAAGAGGCAAAGCCACCTTCACCCAAAATAACGCTCCCTGGTGGCCACTGAACCTGGATTTCCACATGCACCACAGGGGGACTGCATCCCAGCCAGCCAGCCCTGTAGGGAGCCACACACAGACCAGAGGGGGCACAGAGGACAGGCTGCTGCCCCACATGTGTAGGCCACGGGCCTTAGGCAAAGCCTCCAGGGACACCCAGTGTAGAAAGGACGGTCTCTTCACTGAACGGCTCTGAGGAAACAGGACGACCCCTTGCAAGAGAAAGGACTAGACTCCTAACTCTGACCAGAGCACACCTCAGCTCCAAGGCAAGACACGCCGTACACACAGGTCCTGGAATATGAAAGCCCGGAAGGAAACCTGGGAGATGCCCATGGTGCTCGTACAGGAGGAGAGTTGGGAGAAGAACTGAGAAGCAAATCCAAGACAGTCACAGTGGACACATGGACTTCACAAGGGCAGGACTCTGCCAAGGAGGCTACCGAGCAAGCAGAAAAGCCCCACAGTAGCAGACACGCATGTGCACCCTGTTCCCCAGCAAGGGACAGAGATGCAGAATGAGTGGGAAAGGCAGCCATTCAGTAGCCAAGGACACCAGAGCACACACCCCACGCCGGCTGCACGGGGTGAATTACCTGCGTGCACGTCTCCCCACGACACATAGACATGGACATGGAGAATTTATTAAAATGCTTGTCATCAGCAATCACCAGAAAAGTGCAAAGAAATCTTCAGTGGGATGTCCGGCCTCCCTGGTGAATGGCTCCCTGTACAGGGCAGAAGGTAACAGATGATCACAGGGGAGGGCCATGGAGCTCGTGTTGATGCTGGGAATGTCAACTAGCAGGGATGTCATGGACACTGTGGAGCTAACTCAAACCTGAACTCAGATCTTCCCGTGATGCAGCCACCAGGTACTGAATGATTGTCCACAGGAAAAGGAATCTGTATGTCAAATACCTGTTTGCACACCTTTGATTACTGAAGTAGCTTCCAGAAAACAAAGGAGCCCTACAAGGAGTAGATGGATGAAGGACAAGTCCATGTATGCTCAAGAAAATATTTAATATCATGAGAGAATGGCTTCCTCCCCCCGTGGCCCTGGGCATGGCCCTGGACCACTTGGACCCGGCTAAAATGAGCCAGGCAGAGGGAGACCATCACTACACCATCACTCATATGGGAAAGCCACTGCCTTAGGCTCCTGGAAAGAAAGAGGACCAGTGGCCCCTGGAGACAGGAAGGTGCAGGGAGGGTAAGAGTGGGTGGGTGGTGAGGAACACGTGCAGAGAGGGCCTTGTCCTGGTGCTCTGCAGCTCACAGTGCACCTGTGCCCACAGCCAGGTGAGCCTCACAGGGCCTGGAGCAGAGCAGCTGGTGGGCTCCCAGCACGGAGGGACAGGGGAGGGACAGCTGGGCGTGTACAGTCTGGCGTCCATCATGGGCCTGGCACCCATGTGTCAGGGTGCTGTCCTCTGCCTCACTAGACCTGGGGTTCATTGTAAGTAGGAAGACACAGCTGGAATGGCAGCTGTGTGTCTGATGGAGAGGCTGACACTCTTGGTAATGTGGATGATCAGACACCATCACATGGGAAAGACAACTGCACACATTACGTCATTGCTTCTTCAGGTTTTTTCAAAATGCATTCAACTGTCAAATCTATAAATTTAGTTACAAAATTAAATCCATAAATTGTACTCATAAAAGCAGGCATAAGCAATCAAATACAGACTGTTTGCAATTGAGGGGCTTCAGGTTTAGGAAAAGTAATCCCAGCATCCCCCAGGGCTCAGGGAGGAGCTGAACTATCCCCTAAATAGAATATTAGAAGTAATTAAGACATGGAAATATAATTAATAGAAACACAAGTGGCCTATGTGGTTAGAAAACGTAGAACTTGAGCTTAGCAAGTTATAAAAGTTTCATATAAAATTGATGATATTTCTCTCAACATGTATTTTGAAAATGCATAAAGTGACAATTTCATGGCATGAACCAGGACTAGCTTAGGACAATCTGCATATAACATTCCCCTGCTCGTCCTCACCAGACGGGAGCTACACTCCCAGGACAGGGTGGGCACTGAGGTGAGCAGGAGCAGAGCCCAGGGCCTCCCTGTATGTCACCCTGCAATGCAGCCACAGTGGCTGGAAGCCCAGGCAGGCTCCAGACTGGCTCTGCCCAGCAACCAGGTGCCCTGGGGCTTCTCAGGCTCAGGGTCAGCTTTCAGCAAGAAGGGGTTCAAAGTGGTCCTTGGTCTTGAGGCCAGTGTCAGAGCTGACCTAAGCTCCCACGGGTCATGCCAAAATGACCATCCTCCCTCCTGGGTCTTGGCCTAGGCAGCGCATTTCTATCCAAGACCTTGTTCAGGTCACTCCTATCCACAGACCATGCACAGCTGCATCAGGAGTGGGAACCTCTGCCCATGGGGCCCTGGGTATGGACTGTGGGTATCACAGAGCCTCAACATGAAGGATAGAAAGCTCACAACAAAGTACATTCTGAATATGCAAATTCCTCTGGGTTTGACCAAGGTTTAGGGCTTTTTTTTCATCATTCCTCAGTTCAGTCCATGGACACTTGGGTCAGATGTTTCCTTGCTGAAGGTGCCATGCTGAGGTGGCTGGAGGTTGGGCAGCCTCAATGGTCTCTAACAACTGGTTGATTTGGACGATCCCTTTCTTAACATGGGAGAAATAAAATATTTCCAGACATTGTCAAAGTTCCCAGAGGGGGAGGTTTCAGGCACTGTGAGGGCTTCAGGGTGAAGTGTGTGATCACCTGACCTATCACAGGAGGCACAGTGAGTGCACTGGGAATGGGAAGGGGTCATGGAGGGGACAGGGACCCACCTGAGCATGAGGGATAAGACATGGCGTCACTCATTCAGAGAGTTCAGCTGTGTGTGGTGGGGCTCACCTGCAACCCCAGGCACCCAGGAGGCTGAGGCAGGAGGACAACTAGTCCAAGGCCAGCCTGGGCACCTCAGGGAGAAACTGCCCCAGACTAAGCCCCAGACAGGGCTGGGAGGGGTCAGGGTTAGTGCATCTTGAATTCAATCTCTGGTACTGAAACGAAAAGATGATAAAATTCACATTAAAAGCACTTTGTGAAAAATATCATTGTAAAAAATAATTTTCATTAGGAAAAGTTCTTGAGCAGTCTGGGTTTAGGAGAGAAATGAAGGTCAAGGTTCAGGAGAGAAATGAAGGTCAAGGTGAACTAGAGAAGGAAATCTTCTCGGGGTCTGAAGGAGAGATCTCCAGACTCTCCATGCAGGTGGGGTCAGGGCAGGTCTGGCTGGGAGAGAACCTCAGGGTCTGAGGGGAGCTGTTCTCTCCTCCCTCTGCACCTGCTCCTGGCTGACCTGAGCTCTCTGTGTGCTCAGCGCCCCCTGCTGGCCCTGGGCGCCCTGAAGGGAAGTTTGTTTCTGGGCTCACACTGAGGTCCCCTCACTGTGTCTCTGGCACAGTAATAGGTGGCCATGTCCTGGGTGGTCAGGGAGCTCAGCTGCAGGGAGAACTGGTTCTTGGACGTGTCTCTGGAGGTGGACATGTGGCTCTTGAGGGATGGGCTGTAGGCAGTGCTACCATCATAACATATGTACCCTATCCACTCCAGCCCCTTTCCTGGGGGCTGTCGGATCCAGTGCCAGCAGTAACCACTGGTGATGGAGAATCCAGACACAGCACAGGTGAGGGACAGGGTCTGCGAGGGCTTCACCATGTCCAGTCCCGACTCCTGCAGCTGTACCTGGAACAGGACACCTGGGGACAGGAGAAGCACATCTTGTCAGCCATCTGCAGTTATGACGATCCCATGGACCTAAGTCTCCCATTAGAAACACTCACCTAGGGGAGCTGTGGCCAGGCACAGGAGGAGACCCAGCAGCATCATCTTCTACACCACACCCCTGCCTTCCCAGAGACCTCAGCCCTGTCTGAGCAGAGAGCTGTGAGCTCCCACAGCCCACAGGGCATTTGAACTCAGAGCAGGAGGAGAAATTTGCACGTGGGGAGGCTATTCTTCTATCTGCAGAGGCTGAGGGCAGGCTGCCCAGGGCCTTTGTGCTCCTGAGATGTGACCCTGTCTTGACCCAGGTGGAGCTTCCCCTGTGACAGGAGAGCAGCTGGTTTCAGGGGGGCTGGAGGCTGTCAGAGTGGGAGCCCACCTTCCTGAGCCCAGCACTGCCTCCTCCAAGCCCTTCCTCCCTGACCTGGGAGGGTCTCTGAGTGGCAGGAGCTGGCCTACCATGCAAGAGGCCCCAGGCTCCACACCCAGCCCTGGATGAAAGGCCATCAGTGATGTTATTTATTTGTTTGTGGGGTCCCCACTTCAGGACCAGAGCCCTCCCTTTGTTCCCATGACCAGTTCTCTCCTTCATCTCTGTGAGATTGGGGGCTACAGACCGAGCAGCAGAGGAGGGAGCAGGTCTCAGGAGGGAGGGGCTTCCTGCTGTGTGTCCACTGCCTGCCCTGCACCCTCTGCCCTCTTGTCCTCCTGACTGTTCAGCCAATGCCTGTGCACAGGAGTGGTGGGAATCAGCCCTGAGCTCGTCCCCTCCCCTGTCCTGCTCTCTGGTCTCCACCATGAGAGGACAGCATGGAGGTGCTGGGCCAGGTGGGAGTCCTGGGAGCAGAGGCAGCTCTGAGCTGCAGCCTGAGGTGAGAGCCACTGAGTGCACCCAGAGCAGCAGGGCCAAGCTGAGAGCAGACAGGACGGCATGCAGGCAGGCTGGGTGAGGGAGGGATGCCAGGGCCCCTTCCTTCTGCAGCATCCCTGCAGTGAGACCTGCCTGCCCACAGCCATCATTTGGAGAAGGCAGTTGTTTGGTATCAGGTGTTTCTGGCTGTGTAGAATGATGTTCTCAGTGATTTCCTTTTTTATAACTCCATGGATTGTTGTGGAATTTTGGCCTTCTCTCTTCTTTAAATTTCTCTTTGAATCTTCTGAGACTCAATCTGCTTCTGGGTTTTTCTCTCTTGGAAGAACTTTAACGGATTTTCAACTTCATTGCTAGATATTGTTCTCATTTATATTTTTATATTCTTGGGCTTCAAGTTGGTTGTTCACATATGTTTACAATTTTTTCAATCAATCCATATTTTTTTGTTTACTGGAGGATAATTTTATAAAAGATTTTCTAATAATATTTTTGGATTTCAGAAGTCCCTATAGCACTATCTTCTTTTTTGTCTCTAATTATGTTGGTCTGGGTCTTCTGTTGTTTATTTTCTTTAGTTTGTCAAAGGCTTTTGAATCTTCTTTATGTTTTGTAGGAACCATTTATTAGTTTATTTGGTTGTTTGTATTAAGTATATAGTCCCTAAAATCTCTGGCCAGAGCAATCAAGCAAGAGAAGAAAACTGAAGGGTTACATATTGCTTTAAAATCACGCTGCGTCGGTCCACTCAAGGAGTGGGGGGTCTTGACAGATGGAGAAAAAGGGGTCTCAGGGGAAGACGAAATGGAGTCTCCCAGGACGGTGAGGTTCCACGGGGCCATTCTCCCCAGACCCTGGGGTATAGGTAAAAATGTTCTCTGCTGGTGTGAGAGGCAGAAACCCTGGAGGGAGAAGCGGGAACACCCTTTATTCCAGAAAGTGCAGAAAGTATATACACTCCTGGACCAATCAGGTCCAAAGTTACAAACAAAGGGGTGCTCGCTGTCAAGTGCAAAGACCATTAGCATAGAATGGGGAGAGATGGAAGGGAGGGTTGAAGGTATGGAGATGCTTCTACAGTTACAGAGGAAATGAAGGAGGCTGAGTATGCTGCTTGCTGGTGATGTGATACAATATCTAGAAGAAGCAAAATCTCCATCAGAACGCTTTGAGATCTGATAAACATCTTTAGCACTATAGCTAAATACATCATGCCTACTTAAGTAAACCACGTTCCTATACTGGTAAAATGAGTCTGCTGAGAAAGAAATCAGGAAAATGGTCCCATTCTAAATAACCTTAAAAAGTACTTGGGGGCTGGGGCTGTAGCTCAGTGGTACAGCCCTTGCCTAGCATGCCTGAGGCACTGAGTTCAATCCTCAGCACACATTTATAAAAAATAAATGAATAAAATAAAGATCCATCAACAAATAAAAATATTTTTAAAAAAGGACTTGGAAAACATTCAACCAAGAAGGTGAAAAATCTCTACATTTGAAACAATGGACACCACAGGGAGAATTTGAAGATCTTAGAGTTGGAAAGACCTCCCATGTTCTTCTACAGTCAGAATGAATATTATCAAATGTCCAATGTCCCCCAAATGTCACACAGATTCAATGAAATCTTCAACAAATGTCAAAGACGTACTTCAAAAACCAGAAAAAAGAGTCCTAATATTTGTGTGGAGAAATTATAAACACACAACAGCCAAAGTGATTCTAAGCAGGAAGATTGAACCTGGAGATATGTCAACATCTGACCTCAAATTATTTGACAGAGCTGGAGTAAAACAATGCCATGTTACTGGCACCAAACAGACATGAAGACCACAGGAGTAGCATAGAGGATACAGAGACAAGCCACGTAGGTGCAGTTATCTGGCACTCAACAAAGTTTCCAGAATCTTGTTGGAGAAATGAGCGCATATACAAAAGATAGTTCTAGGAAAACTGAATAGCATTACGTAAAAGAATTTAATAGATCATTGTCCCTCCCCTACAAAGGTCAACTCAAGCTTGATCAGAAATTGAAGAATTACACTAGAAACTCTGCAACTGTAGAAACAAATACTGCATCCACCCTCCTCTGCACTAAAGAGGCACCAAAGTCCTCCACCAGCTACTAAGTGCAAGAAATTAAACCCAGACTCAGTGAGTAGGACAGCATCAAATGAAGAGCTTCTGCACAGCAATGGGATCTAGCGAGAGAGTGAGGAGGCAGCCTTCAGAATGGGAGATCCTGGCTACCTGCTCTCTCAGTAGGGCACTAATATCGAGTGTAAGTAAAGAACCCAAACACTTGAGGACAAGACATGAGTAACCCAATAAATAAATGTGAAAAAACTAAACATACATGTAAAGATCACATGACCAGGAGAAGATTAATTAAGCCACTCAACAAGGTTCTATTGGAATGCACGCCCTCAGACCAGATCCCCCGTCCATCAGAGCATGTCGGGAGAAATGGCCTCGGAGATTCCATGCATAGAGAATTTCAAGAAATCCCGGTCAGGAAGTGGAGGGCTTGGGAACAGGAAGAGAAGGCCAGAGTCCTTCCTGAATGGGTCAGGAAAACTCGCTGATTGACAGGAGGCATGTCCACTAGTGACATCATATCTGGCTTGCAGCAGCTCTGGGCATGTTAGACCCTGACCAGACCTGACATCTTGGCCTTTTTGGTAATATAGGACAGCAGATTCTGTCTGGCTACTTCGAGTGGGATTATGGACGTTGAGAGATGGGGGTGCAGCCGGGGCATTCGTCAGGCAGGGAGGCAGGGAGCCTCTGGTTTTCAGTCATGTTGCTTGAAATGTAGAAATATCACCTTTGGTTTGGAACAGAAGCTTGGGAGAGATTACTGATTAGCAGAAAAAGAAGGGAGGCTGCCGGGAAATTTTGACTTTGGTGGGAGTCCAGCGTGATGGGAGATTAAGGCTGGTCTCTTCTGTAATGAAATTTGTTTAAGTTTTTAAGTAGCAGTTACTGCATAATCAAGTCCTCTTGCCTTAGCCCAGAGGAAGTGAATGGGGGCCAAGGAGAGCCCAATTATTACCAATAGAAATATGGCCCTTTTTGTCCTAGAAAGGGAGGTGGTAAGAAGTCATGGTAATTCAGCCTCATTGTACAGTTAAGTAACAAGGCTGGAAGGACAAGGCATGGAAACATAGTATTTAGTATTTAATGTCATAGATGTCTATCTCTAAATTATTTTAAATGCCCAGGAATGGCTATGTTCTTGGTTTTGCTAGGTGTTTAAGATGAAGCAAGTCACATTGACTTCTGTTCTTACCTATTGTAAAGAGTCACCTTTTTTCCTGGGAGGCATCCTTGAGGAACTTGAAGGCAGCACGTTAGCTGCTAGTGCCACCTGCTAGTGCCACCTGCATTAGGACAGGTCGAGGTCTGGCGAGGGCTGATGCTAATGCTGCT
>PVHX01026233.1:0-21121 GCA_004024805.1 Geosciurus inauris
CACACACACACACAAAAAGTGCAAAGCAATGGTTTTTATTAGTTTTGCATAGTTATTACTAATTAACATCTATTTGGGATATATTTATGGTTTTTAAATCCCAAAGGATATATTGATTTTAAACATTTTAAAATATTTTTAATTTAAAAGGATTAGTTAATTCTTTTTAATTTCAGTTTCTGGAAAATAAAATAAAAGTAACTTAAAATATATTAGTGGCATTTAATATTAAAGCATTTTTGTGAAGTATATGCTTCTTTGATTTATTATTTATGATTTCTTAAGAGGGATCAGCTATGTTTTTTATTAATTGATTCTTTAACAATTTTATGTATTAAATGGCTTTTAAAACACAAATATTTATATGCAGATTAATAAGAGAATGATAGAAAAATGTGTTAAGCATATTTTCTAGATTTATTTACCTCCCACCAGGTAGGGTACTGTTTACATATGTAGGTATTCTTTCCCTTTCTATATATCTATTATCTATTGGGTAGCTAATGAAATAGATAGATAAATGAATGAGTAAATAAAGTAATTAATATTTTCACATTTATGCATGTGTGTATATACACACACATATATAACAAATATATATTTAGTTTGTTTTATAGAGTTTGTTTAAGTGTTTTCCAGGATATGTGACATTAAAATAAAATATTCCACACAGAAAGGTCTCTATGGGCAAATAGATTTGAAAATGTAGCATATTATGTTTATGTCAAGACAATCTTAATACATATTAACACATTAAAAATTTGAGCAGTCTAGCAGTGAAGAAACTCAAACTTAGTTTAGCATTTCCAAAACTAACATGAATGGGGAATGCTTTTTAAAAAATCCCCACATATGTGTGTTTGCATGTGCAAGCATGCGTGCCTACTTGTATTTGTATAGGTACATGCAAACTTGGGAAACAATGGGTTTTTATGTAGTGGAAGTGGTAGAACTGAACTGATATTGGTGGTATGGCAGGGAAATGGGAGCTAGTGATGGTATTTCATAAGAATCATAGTTAGCTTGGAAAGCATATGTAAGATTAGAGTGTTTACAGTAGTGAATGGACTAGAGATAGCAAAAGCCTGCCATACTCTTCACAAACTATAATCATACCATCACTGATTATATATCCCAGTGGAAAGACTGAAGACCAAGCAAAAGAACACAAGATAACTAAGGAAAATCCCCAACCCTCTACCTCATTGGTTATGCAACACAATTACCAGTGCTGCTCTGGGCAGCAGTGATTATGTGACCATTCCTCCTGGCTCAACCTGATTTTTTGCCTTGTTAGAGTATTCACTCACAGCTTCTAACTAGTATTCTTAGTTTCTAGTTTTCTATTCTCATATTCAAGGAACTAAAGCAGTTGGAAAGCTCCTTAGTCACGTACTTTAATATTTATTCATCTTAGGTAGCAACTATTTTCAGCTCTCCCTCAATATATTTATTATATAAGAATGCATAATGAGGAAACTAGAATTTGTTAATGGGTACAAGAACATATTAGGTATGAAATTCTGGACTTGTAGATTAAAAAAAAAAATCCCCCACAATTTAAACTGGAAGATCAACTGGAATAAGACAACTTTAGTAGGTTCTTATTTAGCTTTTCTTTCTTGAGAGAAAACATTAATGAACATAAATTCAGTGTTATCTATTAGTAGCAAAATAAACACACAGTCTTAAACTCAGTATTTAACAATTAAGTGAAAGAGGAATTGAATTTAAAAATAGTTATTTGGACTCCCCCCTGCTGCTGGAAATATATTCTGTGTTTCCTTCTGGGCCTCCTAAGGTAACTTTTTTGAGTTGCTGGTGCTACATGTATGTTCTACATGACTGCCTTATGTTTTGTTCACAGCTTAATATCTTCAAAATAACCTGTATATTCTAAAAGCTCACTTTTAAATCTAATTTTTAAATTTCTATTAAGTTATTTAATTAATTGGAAAAAGCTATGTCAACACTAAAGGTTTTTATAATTTAATAGGCAAACTGCTTTGCCATTTAATCTTTAATTAAATATTGAACCACTCTAACAAAGTGGTCCACACATAAAGAATACTGAATAAGATATGTGCAAAAAGGAATAAAGAGAAAAAAGACAAAAATATCCCTCATTGAAATGACCAGCTTTTCTTTTGTAGTGAATAGTGGGGTGTGTGTGCAATATCTGCTCTTAGTTTGAGTGTGTTAAGGTTCAGCTACCACGTGAAAAATCAAAGTTCTTTTACTGTCCAATAATTCAGTATAAGACTTTAATGGCACTTGGAGTAGGTTACGGATGTTAGCTGGCTAACGGCTATGAAGATACTATGGAGTTGTTCAAGGGGACATAGTAGAAAGTAGCAAAAATAAATTCTGATTTTACCCCCATATACTAAAATGACAGATGATGTGACCCAATTTGAATTGACATTTGGATTGTCTGACATAGGGATCCTCTCTCTTAGTATTGAGAACTAGCAAAGAGTTCTGGAAGAAAGTATAAAATGACAAGCTGGTTTTAAAAAAATAGTATTTGTATATTTGTTCAGAATTTGTTGGCATTGTGTTTCATACACTTCGTGTCTTCAGTTGCCTATTTTGGAATTTCCATTGTTTCTTTTGCATGAGAGACCTTACATAAGTAGGCTTGAGTAACAGGAAGACTATAGTTTTGGTTCTCTTCAAATAATATAAAATCTTTTTATTGTTAAAAATCAATGCTATTGACTTCTTTCAGTATGCGTTATTAGTCTCATATAAATTCATTTCTAATCATTTAAATTAATGATACAGTTATTTTTTTTGTGAAAATGCAGTATTTTATACACTTTTCATTAATTACTGTCTACATTTTTGTTCTAAAATAAAAGGGTTCTGAGGTCAGATAGGTTTATGGAATGTTGCACACTACAGCTCTTTTTAGAGATTTAGAATTACATTATAATGTCAAAGACTCACATATTGCTGAAGTAAATGTTTAGTCCAGGAGTTTCTTTGTGGGCCAAGAATAAAGTGTCAAGAATGTCTGTTATTTCAGTGGTTTTTGTATGTTGGTGGGCTTGTTTTGATATTATAAAATAAAAGGCCTAATGAAATTAGCCCAGACAAAAAGTTCTACTTTCTTTGAGACATGAAATACAAAGACTTAGAATTAGATTGGCTTCTTGCAGTGTTAAATTTATTTATGTAGAATCCTCTTCCTTTATTGCTCTGGGAAATATTTTTCCTAACTTATCCCTTTGGCTTTGTCTGACTTCATGTACTGAGTTGGGTAGAAAGAGTTTAGGAAACAGAAGCCCAGGAACTCTAGAACCTTAAACTTAGATACCCAGGAGCTGTAATAATAGGCCTTTATCTAGGGATGGTTATCCTTATGCATGGGATATGTTGTCTGTGTCCTTGTAGGACTACAGCTGAAGGTATTGTTGGATTGGAATTAATTAGGCCAAATGTATTGATCATCATATTCTTCTATTTTACTTTAGAAATTGTGAAGACTTGCATAATTTGGGAGATTACATTTTGGACTGTTTTAATCCTGCTTGAAGGAAAAGAACTATGCTTTCGTAATGTGGTCAAATTTATTTATCAGTATATCTAAAGCATTAATTGCAATAATAATCATAATATGCCAGGCATTGTGCTATATACTTTACATAGATGATCTGTAATCCTTACTACTCCAAAGGGTACCCACTAGATAGTTCAATTCTATAGGCAAGAAATAGTATGTGTGTATATGTATATCTATACACATACCTATATTGATATACATACTTATACATACATATACACACATCTTGTTACATATACATATATACATGCACATATTACAATTGTTGCCATAGGATCATCTATAATTAAGTTTTATAAATTAAAAATCTAAATATGTTATATTTAGATTTAATATTATAAATGTAAATCTAAAGCCTTTGGTTAGGATTATAATAGAATGGAGAGTTACAAAAGAGAAAAAAACTCTACTCATTTCTCTTCTTTTAAAACTCTTTTTACTTATTTACATAGTCTCTTTTTATCTAACTGTGGGATTAATCATTGGATTAATAACTTTTTGGCTTCCTGTTTTGTATGTATTTACCTACAACTAACCCAGTTGGACACAAGGATGCTTGCTGAGACCAAAGAGTTAATCTGCTTCATATCCACTTTCCCCAGCTGCTTTCATTCCCATTAGTGAGTTAGGCATAGACACAACTATGGCAGTTGTCACAGAGGTCAAAATTACTGAGGAAGAGTAAAGGCTGTGATAAGATAAACATTTTAACTCCCTGTTCTGCTGCCATCTTGGGCACGAGCATTAGCATTAAGAGAGCTGCCTGGGAGTTCTTAGCAATTTTTTAGAGGACTTTTTATTTTTTATTTTTGTGATAAGGACTTAATTGGAGAAGGACTATCCAAAGTAACTTGATTTACAAAAAAAGAGTAGTGCCCAGTAATAAAGACAAACACTCTGTCTTCCACGATATAATTATTTATTTGGACTGTTAGCAGTATTTTTACTGTTTTGATCTCAAATCCTTCTCAGTATCAGATTGATACTTTATAGTGTGTTATGAATAAGGACTTTGTAACTGAGATCAGGTGTTATGTTATTTTAATTAATTAAACTAATGGATATTAGTGTCATTTAGAGTGCCTAAAAAAGTATGTGTCATTGCTCCTTTTGCTTCATTATTCCTTAAACTTATTCCTAGCACACTAAAATTATGAAAGTTTGTTGGATTCTACTTTCAACCATTGACTATATAAGGTGTACGAGGCAGTTGGGCAAATGTGTTCATAGTTTAAGTGAAGCCTCCTGTCTTCTCATTCTGTCACTCCTTAACCCCTCCTGATTGCTGAAAATGAGTTATTTTTAAATGTAGGATAACTTTTGGTGTTCAATCTCTGAATTTTTTATTTTTAGCTGAATGGTGCCATTTTTTTGAAACTCCTGGTATAAATTAAGAAATGTGGAAATTGGTAGATCATTCAGATAAGAACTACTTACTAAATATTGGTAGTGTTCATTGCATTGAAAAATACATTGCCATGTATTTTATTGTTTATATATGAAGTAGAAAAATTAACATTAGTATGCCACAAAATTTTAAAATTATTTTTTACTATAGTCTGCTTTTATGGTTGGTATTTTATATTAAAAATGCTTTCTATGTACTTTCTTTGTTGTTCATTTATGGTCTGCATTAGTTTGATTATTTTAAATGATCATGTTTCCCAGTATCAACTTTAATATTTGAAGAGATAGTGTCTTAAAAATACTGAATATTAAAATTGATTGATATAAAACACAGTGGAAAGAACTAATTTTTTAGAAGAACATATTTTTATGAAATGAGATTTTAGATGAACAATTTTACATTAAGGGCAAATCACTAGAGTTATGTTTTTATAATGTTAAAATTTATTCAGTTGATAAATTTCTTTTATTAATGCATCATTTGGATTTAGGGGATTAATATCACAATGTAATATTTACTCAGCATTTTACCTTGTCTATTTTGAGAACCTTTTTCCATCTTTAAGAATTTTAGTGATCTCTAGAAATTACACAGCAGAGTTAAAAATCAGATCCTGCTTTTTGTTCTTCAAAGTCTCCTAAATAGTTCTAGAAATAAGATTAAAAATATTTGGGCCAGGTGTGGTGGTACCTACCTGTAATCCCAGTGGCTTGGGAGGCTGAGGCAGGAGGATCACAAGTTCAAAGCCAGCCTCAGCAACTTAGCAAGCCCTTGTCTCTAAATAAAATACAAAAAACAGCTGGGGATATGGCTCAGTGTTAAAGTGCCCCTGGGATCAATCCCTGGTACCTGTTCCCCTCCTCCAAAAAAAATTTTGGAGGCATAGTAGTTAACTATTATACTTATCTTTTTTACTTTTTTTGTGTGTGATTTCTAGAAACAATGGCTTTCATTGATGTTAACCTGGTTAAAAATAGAAGATCAGGTTAGAGATACTAACAAAGCATTCTACATAATTAAACACTAGGTTATCAATTCTAATAGAAGTTTTTATACTGTTGTAATAAAAACTACTTAAAATATGTCTATTTAAGTGAATAAAATAAGTAGAACTAAAAACAACTAATTCTGACAATTCAGGCTTTTCTATTATATCAAGTCTTCTTTCACATGCTCCTGTTATATGCAGAAAAATGTTCTTAGCCCTCCATTTTATTTTTCTTCTGTTTAATTTGAAAGCATTCATCATTTTAAGTTATCTTGTGGTGTTACCAGTGAAAGATGACTTAACATCTCAAATTTCAACTAAATTTGACAGCTTGTTCTGAGTACATCAGATTTTTGTCATGGATAAATTCAGATTACTTTAAAAGAAACTTCCACTTCCCTCATGTAACATGAAGGATAACAAAAGCACTTTCCTTTCCAATTTCTGAAATGCCTTATATTTTCCCCTAACTAATCATGGCACAGGTCCATCATGGCTCTTTCTCTTGGATATGTTGAGCTTCTCCCTATCCCCTTCACCCACTTTCTTTTGCCAGATAGTTGTGTAGTGCTTAAAATATGTCAAATGCTGGGTGAGGGATACAATGCAAAATAAGACATGCAAGTTTCCTGCTGTTCAGCAATTATATTTCTTAGTGTAGGAAAACATGAATTTTAGTAATTTTACCTGCTGCCCCTTTTCCCTGGTTTAACAGGTGTTAAAAAGGTAGTATGTAGGGGCTGGGATTGTGGCGCAGTGGTAGCGTGCTCGCCTAGCATGCGTGAGGCACTGGGTTCGATCCTCAGCACCACATAAAAATAAAAAAAGATATTCTGTCCACCTACAACTAAGAAAATAAAAAAATATTTAAAAAAAAAAGGTAGTATGTAAGTTGGTTTGTTTGGTACAGAAAATATATCCCCAACAGATAAAATGTAATAAATCGTAATTATAATTCCAGGTGATACTTGAATTTAGTTAAACTCCAAAACTTAATAATACATGGTTTTCCGTTGTCTTTGGAGATATGAATTCCAGTTGCAAATCTGAAATTTAGGGAACCTACTTAGCTTTACAAGCAATTCCAGTAATGGGAAGGTGGTTTCATCCCCCCCCCCCCCACTTCCTTATTCCCGGAGCAGCAGGGGCTTGTTTTTTCCATTTCTAATACTCATTGTTAATGAGAGGGGATTTCTTCCTTCACATACTGTAGTAGTGTCAGGGGCAAGAGGGGGATGAGTATTCTCAGCAGCTGTGACAGAAAGGAGAGATGGGCTTCAGAGAGTTGGGGAAATGGGTAGTTTACTTGCAGACAGGTATATGAGGGATTGTTCTGGGGGTAGAGAACCCTTTGCACCTAGAAAGGAAAGAATCAGAGCTCAGGGGAGATGGAATAGTATTGGTATGGGGTCCAACTGGCACTAAAGGAGTAAGGTAGAATAGGTTGGATGTGGTAGCTCAGGAAATTAGAGGGGAATTAGTTGGAATTACTACCAACAATAGTGGCAGTAAAGGAACTGAAATTTTTGTAGTCATTCTGGCCTAGGGCTTTAATTTCTCTGATGCTGCAGATTTGTAGTATGGACATCTATAAGTCAGATTCTTCCTGTGCACTGCCTCCTTTTATTGGTACTTTCTTTTAATCAGTAGCATCATTACAAGGTTTTTAAATGTCCATAGAGCACATGGATCAGTTCTTAAAATGTTACTTTCATACATTTCATTAAGTTTTCCTGCAAATTATACAATCTTTAGAGTTTTAAAAGATAAAGATTATTATTTAGCATAAATTTAAAAGTGTAAAATAAAATCCATAAGAAGGAGAAAGCATTATTAAATAAGAAAATGTGCTAATTGAACCTCATTTAGTAAAAGCAAAGGGAGAAATTTTTAGCAATAATAATCTAAAAGGAAACAATTTACTTATGGATTACAAATATAAAAACATTAGCAATATCTGAATTTTTAAAGTTTATATCCAATATAAAAAGTAAAAATTTAAAAGTAACCATTTAAACACTAAACCAGAATAATTGTTCTTAGCCACTTTTGGGTGTGATTTATTCTTCCAAATTACTGGTTTCCTAATCTAGCATATATTGCGACAGTGCAACTTCAGAATAAGAACTTTTAAAGTACAAAATTTAACATCTTTTTCCAGTTGTAACAAGTCAATTTTAGATATTTAATTGCATTCTCAAAGTTTGTTCATATTTATAAAGTAGGAAGCCATACAAATGTGAAGGTGTCATTAATTTAATAAATATTATATTTTTTTCAGGAAGTTTACAATATAAACTTGATTTGGATTAAAATATCTAACAGATCTTAATTTGTGTTGACTGTACCTCAAATTAATTTTCATTTCATCTGCAAGGCATACATATTTTAATTTGAGATGATCATTTTGCTAACATTTAATGGGCACATGGCTGATAAATGGGGCTCTTTATTTTAATAGTATGACTAATTGAATGAAATAGTGAGGCTTTCTGGATTCTATTAAAAATTAACTTAAATGGATTAGTTAATTCTGTCTTTTGTTGATTTTTAGCTTTGTTACTCTGTAAACTTTTGGGAAAACTTTTTAGAAAAATGTCAAGACATCTCTCACATGGTTTGAAGAATTTCATTTACAAAGGAATCCAAAGAAGACTTTTATTAATGCAGTTTTGGGTTATTCATTGTGCATTATTTCTAAGGCAAATAATATTATTTATCTTTTTTTGGTATTAGGGATTTAAACCAGCAGTGCTTTACCATTGACCTACATCCCTCAGCCCTTTTTATTTTTCATTTTGAGACAGGGTCTCACTAAGTTACTTAGGGCCTCCCTAAGTTGTTGAGGGTAGTGTGAACTTGCGATCCTGTCTTAGCTTCCCTAGTTTCTGGAATTATAGGTGTGTGCCAACATACCTGGCTCATCATGCATTATTTCTAAAACGATGGAGTATTTTCAAGATTAAGTTTAGGCAGGTTAAATGTAATTTGGATAGTATGTACCATGTGGAACACATATGAGTAAGAGTGCCCTTGACTTATCATATTGCAGAAGGATTCTTTATTGTTTAGATACATGGAACCCCATCTGTTGGTGTTTAGGAATTGGCTCTCTCCTCAGTAAAGTTGGAACCTCTCTCCATTTTGCAGTGGAAACATCTGTGCTCCTTACTTTAGGAACAAAAGAAGTGAATATAGACCAGCTGCAAGCTCTGCAGATGTTAGCAGATGAGACTGCTCTTCTCTAGTTCTATAGATAGGCAACTTTAAACATAAAACAAAAAATCCAAAACTTTAAATTATTTTTTAAGAGCAGTTTTAGACTCACAGCAAAACTGAGTTGAAAGAACAGAGTTCCCATATATCTTCTGTCTCCCATCCCCACTTATCACCTTCCCCATTATCCACATCCTGGACCACAGTGGCATGTTTTGTTAAAATTGCTGAACCTATATTGAGACATTATCACTAAAGTCCATTATTTACTTTAAGGCTCACTCTTGTGCATGCTATCAGTTTTGATAAATATATAATGACTTATATTAATCATGTAATATCATACAGAAGTTTATCATAAAAATTATCTTCTCAGTGCTTTGCATAGTCATTCCTTCCTTCCTCTTACTCGTGGCACCCACTGATCTTTTTTTTTCTTTTTCTTTTTTTTTAATTAGTTTATTTAGTTGCATTTCAAGTCATAGTACATATATAGAGCTCTGTTTTTCCAATTCTCTGGTTGCAAACCAGATAAAGTCACACCATTAGTGTCTTCATACATGCACCAAGGGTAGTGATGACGATCTCAATCAACCATCTTTACTATGTCCATTCCCCTTTCCCTCCCCGCCCCCCTTCCGCGTCCAGAGTTCCTCCATTTCTCCTGTGTTCCCCATT
Organism: Geosciurus inauris; assembly: GCA_004024805.1. Lineage (NCBI taxonomy): Eukaryota > Metazoa > Chordata > Mammalia > Rodentia > Sciuridae > Geosciurus > Geosciurus inauris. The sequence goes on from PVHX01026233.1 coordinate 9,859, forward strand.
CCCACCCCCCTTATGTATCAGCATCCACTAATCAAAGAGAACATTCGGCATTTGGTTTTTTGGGATTGGCTTACTTCACTTAGCATAATGCTTTCCAATTCCATCCATTTGCCTGCAAATGCCATAATTTTATTCTCTTTTATTGCTGAATAATATTCCATGTGTATATGTACCACAGTTTCTTTATCCATTCATCTATTGTAGGGCATCTGGGTTGCTTCCACAGTTTTGCAATTGTGAATTGTGCTGCTATAAACATTGAAGTGGCTGCTTTACTGTAGTGTGCTGTTTTTAAGTTTTTAGGGTATAGGCCAAGGAGTGGGATAGCTGGGTCAAATGGTGGTTCCATTCCAAATTTTTAAAGAAATGTCCATACTGCTTTCTAGATTGGTTGCACCAGTTTGCAATCCCACCAGCAATGTTTAAGTGTACCTTTTTCACCACATCCTCGCCAGCACTTATTGTTGCTGGTATTTTGGATAGCTGCCATTCTGACTGGGGTGAGATGAAATCTGAGAGTAGTTTTGATTTGCATTTCTCTAATGGCTAGAGATGTTGAACATTTCTTCATATATATGTTTATTGATTGTATATCTTCTTCTGAGAGGTTTCTATTCAACTCCTTAGCCCATTTAAAAGCAAGAATCAATAAATGGGATGGACTTAAACTAAAAAGCTTCTTCTCAGCAAAAGAAACTATCAATGAGGTGAACAGAGAGCCTACATTCTGGGAGCAAATTTTTGCCACATGCACATCAGATAGAGCACTGATCTCCAGGATATATAAAGAACTCAAAAAACTTAACACCAAAAAAACAAACAACCCAACCCACTGATCTTTTTAACCATATTCATAGTTTTGATTTTTCAGAATATAATATTTGTTGGGATCATATAGTATATAGTCTTTTCATATTGATTTCTTTAACTTAATAATATGCATTCAAGTTTCCTCCATATCTTTTCATGAATGCATAAATCATTTCTTTTTAGCACTGAATAATATTCCATTATCTGTATATAATAGTTTATTTCTCCATTAACCTACTGAAGATTATCTTGGTTACTTCCAAGTGTTGGTAGTTGTGGAGAGTCTTCCAAGTGGTGGTAGTTGTGGAGAAAGTATTCATATGCAGGTTTCTGTTTGGACATAATTTTTCCATTCATTTGGCTAAATACTAAGGAGAATGATTACTGGATGTTAAGAGTGTATTTAGCTATTCTTCTAAGTGGTCATACCATTTTGCATTTCTGTCAATAATAAATGAAAGTCCCTGTTGTTCCACAACCTTGTCAGAATTTGCTGTTGCCAGTGTTTTAGAATTTGGTCATTCTAATGTTTGTATAGTGATATCTCAGTGTTTTAATTTGAAATTTCCTAATGACATATAATATTGAATATTTTTTCATATGTTTACTTCGCCTTTGTCTTTTTTTGTGAGGTATCTGTTTAGGTCTTTTGCCTATTTTTTAATCAGGTTATTCATTTTCTTATTGTTCAGTTTCTGGTTTTGGTGCTGGTGATTAAACTCAGGGTTTCACAAAGGCTAAGCATACATTTTACCACTGACTACAATCCTGACTTTTTCTTGTTCAGTTCTAAGAGTTCTTTGCATATTTTGTATGACTGTCCTTTTTCATATGTGTCTTTCACAGATATTTTCTGTGGCTTGTCTTCTCATTTTTTTTATCTGTGTCATTTTTTTTTTTTTTGGTACTGGGGATTGAACTCAGGGGCACTTGACCACTAAGCTACACCCCCAGCCCTATTTTGTATTTTACTTAGAAACAAGTTCTCACTGAGTTGCTTAGTGTCTCGTTTTTGCTGAGGCTGGTTTGAACTTGTGATCCTCCTCTCTCTATCTATGTCTTTTGCTGAGCAGAATTTAAAAAAAAATTTAGTTGACACACAATATTTCTACATATTTTTATGGGGTATAAAATGTGATAATATGTGTATAATTTGATATGTAATTAGCATTTATATTTCCTCAATTATCATTTCTATTTGTTAGAAAACTTAACTCTTTAAATTATTTTGAAATGTATCATAAATTGTTGTAGACTACTGTGTGTCTGCTACTGTACTGTAGAGAGATACACCTATCTCTGTATTTTGGTACTCATTATTCAATCTCTGTTTTCTCTCCCCACTCTCTTCCCTAGCCTCTAGTGATTACTCTTGTACTTTACTTCTGTAAGATGAACTTTTTTAGCTTCTACAAATGAGAATATGAACAAAATTTTTAATTTTAATGAAATCTAGATGATCAGTTCTTTTTTCATATATCATGTTTTTTATGTTGTAGCTAAAAAGTTGTTGCAATAGCAAAGTTCAATTAAGGTTTCTCCTATGTTGTCTAATAAGTTTTATTGTTTTACATTTTACATTTAGGTATGTTTGGGTTAATTGTTGTGAAGGGTAAGGTCTATATGTCTAGGTTAATTATTTTACATGTGAATGTCCAGTTGTTCAGTCATCATTTGTTGAAAGACTGTCATTGCTCTATTGTTTTTCCTTTGTTCCCTTGCCAAAGATAAGTTGACTTTATTTACATGGGTCTATTTGCTGGTTATCTATTCTGTTTCATTGATGTTTTTGTCATTAATATGCCAATAGCATACTGTCTTTATTAGTGTAGGTTTTTAGTAAGTCTTGAAGTCAATTAGTGTTTGCCTTCTGACTTTGTTCTCTTTCAATATTGAGTTGGTTGCTCTGGGTTTTTGCCTCTCCATGTAAGTTTTAAAATCAGGTTCTTGCTAGCTACAAGATAACCTGTTGGGATTTTGATTGGGATTACATCAAATATATAGACTGGGTTGGAAAGATATGCCATCTTGACAATATTTTGTCTTCCCATTCATGAGCATAGAATATCTCTTCATTTATTCATTACTTCTTAATGATATATTTTATCAGAGTTTTGTAGTTTTCCTCATATAGATCTTTTACATATTTTGTTGGCTTTTTAACTATCACATTTTTGGGGTGCTAACAAATGATAATGATCTTTTAATTTTAAATTATATTTGTTCAAAAAAGTTTCATTTGTTCATTGCTAGTCTATAGGAAAACAGTTGTTTTGGTATAGTAACTTTGTGTCCTGAAACCTTTCTGTAATTGCTTATTCCAGAAGTTTTTTGTTTTGTTTTTTTTTAGTTGTTGATGGATCTTTATTTTATTCATTTACTATTTATATGTGTTGCTGAGGATTGAACCCAGTGCCTCACGCATGCTAGGCAAGCGCTCTACCACTGAGCTACAGCCCCAGCCCCAAGAGGGTTTTTTTTTTGACTGTTTTTTCTGATCTTCTACATACATGATCATGCCATCAGCCAACAAAGACACTTTGATTTCTTCTTTCCCAATCTATTTACTTTTTAATTTCTTTCTTCTTAGATTGCATTAGCTAAGACATCTAGCACAATGTTGAAAAATGGTGGTGAGAGAGGACGTCTTTGGTTTGTTCCTAATCTTAGTGGGAAAGCTTTAGGTTTCTTACCATTAAGTGTCGTGTTAGCTGCAGATGATGTTCAAAATCAGTTGAAGAAGTTCTCCTCTATACCTAGATTAGAGTTTTTATAATGAATGGGTGTTCAATTTTGTCAGATGCTTTTTCTACATGTGTTGTTATGGTTGTATGATTTTTCTTCCTTAACATATTGATTTTACCAATTGCATTATTTGATTTTTGAATGTTGAAAGGCCTTGCATACCTGGAAAAAGTCCCACTTGGTCATGGTGTATTATTCCTTTTATATATTGTTGGATTTGATTTGCTAATATTTTGTTGAGGTTTGCAATTATTTTCATGACAGATATTGATCTATATTTTTTTCTATTAAAATCTTTTTGTCTAATTTCAATGTTAGGATAATGCTGGTCCAATATAATGAGTTAGAAGATATTTTCCTGATTTCTGTTTTATGGGAGAGGTTATAGTTATTGGCATAATTTCTTCCTTAAATGTTGGATAGAATTCATCACTAAGACATCTGGGCCTGATTTCTATTTGGGAAAGTAATTATTGATTCAAATTATTTAGTAGATATTGGCTTATTAAGGTTGTCTTTTTCTTTCTTTCTCTCTTTCTTTCTTTGTTACGAAGATTACAGGTGTTTGACAACACACTTGTCTTGTCTGTTTCTTCTTGTGTGAGTTTTGGCATATTATGAATGGATGAGTCTACCTATATTTGGTGAGGGCAATCTTTTTTACTCAGTCTACCAATTCCAGGGCTAATTTCTTCCAGAAACAATCTCACACACTCAGAAATAATGTGTTGACTAGCTCTGAGCATTCCTTAGTCTAATCAAGTTGATACATAAATTAACCATCAAAGTGATTACTGATCTATGTGGATCAATATTTATCTTATTTGTTATTGTTTTTTATTTGATGTCCCTATTCTTTATTTCTATTTTTGTCTTTCATATTTTGTCTTTTGTGATTTTCATTTAGCATTTTATATGGTTCCATTTTGTCTCCTTGCTTAGCATATCAATTGTCCTTCTTTTTACAAAAAATAATTACAAGAATTTCTCTAGTGTTTGCAATATACATTTACAACTATTCCATGTCTACTTTAAAATAATTATAGCACTTTATAGGTAGTGCAAGTATCCCAGTTTCTTTCCCCTGTCCTCTTGTTATTGCTGTAGTCCCTTGTATTGTTTCATCATTCATTTTACTTTTGTAAGCACATTCAAGCACATGAAAAATACACACACACACACACACACATGCACATACATATGCATGTATAATCAAATACATTGCTATTTTTATTTTGAGAAAAATGGTTATTTGTGTCATGAAGAATAAGAAAGTAAAGTTTTTTTGTTTTAATTTTACCTTCACTAATTCCTTCCCTGGCACTTTTTCTTACTTTTTTTTTCTGTATTTATGGTACTGGGGATTGAACCTAGGGCTTTACATTCTACTGCTGAGCTACACTCCCAGCCCTGCTTTTCTTTTCTTTATGCAGAGTTCAGTCTGAGCTATATTATTTTTCCTTCCCTCTAAAGAACTTCTTTTAACATTTCTTGTAAAGCAAGTCTTGTGGAAAAAAATCTCTCACTTTGTGTTGGTCCAAGAAAGTATTTTTGCTTCACTCTTGAAGGATAATTTTGCAGAATACAAAACTCTAGGTTTTTTTTTCTTTCCCTCACTCTTTTCTTGAATGGTTTTTCAGAAGTCAGATGTAACTCTTATCTTTTCCTCCTTTACAAGAAAAGTGCTTTTTTCTTTACTTTCCCTTTGATTTCTTTCAAGATATTTCTTTTATCTTTTTTTTTTCCTGAAGTTTGAATATCATATGCCTACGTGTAACATTTTGGGGCACTTATCCTATTTGGTGTTTTCTAGCTTCCTAGATCTGTGACTTAGTGTCTGACATAAATTTGGTTAATGTATAAGTCATTATTGTTTCAAATATTATTCTGATGCTTTTTCTCTCCTTCTGGTTTTCTCATTATGCCTATGTTACAACTTTTGAAGTTGTCCCATAGTTCTTGGATATTTTCCTCCAACCTGTCTTTTTGCCTTTTAGTTTTGGCTTTTTCTATTGAAATATCCTTAAGCTCAGAGATTCTTTCCTCATCTGTGTCCAATCTACTACTATATGCTTCAAACACATTCTTCATTTTTTTATCTATAGCATTTTTCAATTGGTTTTTAGAATTTCCATCTCTCTTAAAACTGCCTGGAATTCTCCCCTCCTCCTATACCAGGAAAATGGCTTCTGCTCCTTTGAGAGCATAATTCATTTTTTCTTACTGTTAAACCTTTCCTAACCACTATCCTCTCCTTGGAACACTCCTTTCCCTCTCTACTGGAAAAGTATTTTCTTACATTGTGTTGGTTTGAGAAAATATTTTTCATTCAATTTTGAAGGATAATTTTGTATAGAATTCTAGGTTGGCGGTTCCCTGCTCCCCCAATCTGTCCTTTGTTGTCTACTAAAATTTTCCATTAAAACCCTTAATATGGTCTGGGGTTGTGGCTCAGTGGTAGAGCACTTGCCTAGCACAGATAAGGTCCTGGGTTTGCTCCTTAGCACTACATTAAAACAAACAGATAAATAAAGGTTAAATTCCAAAAACCAAAACAAAAAAAAAAAACAAAAAAAACAACCTTAATGTGTTAATCCTAATTTGTTAAAAATTCCATATCTGATAATTCCAATATTCCTGCCATGTCAGACACTGGATCTGATTCTTGTTGGTATTTTCTTTCTTTTTTAAAAAAAAATTTTTAATTTGTTTTAATTGGTTATACATGACAGTAGAATGTATTTATGCACATTGATATACATAGATGTGGTATAATTTCTCATTCTTCTGATTGTACATGTTGTAGAATCACATTGGTCATGCAGTCATATATGTACATAAATTAATAATTTCTGTCATTCTACTATCTTTTCTATCCCCATATGCCCTCCCTTCTCCTCCCTTCACTCCTCTCTACATAATCTAAGGTAACTCTATTCTTCCCAGTGCCCCCCCCACTATTGTGAATTAGCATCAATATACTAGAGAAAACATTCAGCCTTTGGTTTTTTGGATTGGCTTATTTCACTTAGTATGATATTCTCCAACTCCATCTATTTACTGGCAAATGCCATAATTTCATTCTTTTTAAAATCTGAGTAATATTCCATTCAATGTATATACCACATTCACAATAGCCTCAAAAAAATTAAAATACCTGGGACTCAATCTAACAAAAGGGTGAAAGACCTCTACAAGGAAAACTACAGAACACTAAAGAAAGAAATTGAAGAATACTTTAGAAGATGGAAAGATCTCCAATGCTCTTGGATAGGCAGAATTAATATTGTCAAAATGTCCATATTACCAGAAATGTTATACAGATTTAATGCAATTCCTATTAAAATCCCAATGACATTCCACATAGAAATAGAAAAAGCAATCATGAAATTCATTTGGAAAAATAAGAGACTCAGAATAGCCAGAGCAATCCTGAGCAAGAAAAGTGAAGCAGGAAGCATTGCAATACCAGACCTTAAACTATAATAACAAAATGACATGGTGTTTGGCACCAAAATAGACATGTAGACCAGTGGTACAGAGTAGAAGACCCAGAGACAAACCCACATAAATACAGTTATCTCATACTAGACAAAGGTGCCAAAAACATTCACTGGAGAAAAGATAGCCTGTTCAACAAATGGTGCTGGTAAAACTGGAAATACATATGTAGCAAAGTGAAATTAAACTTCTCTCTCACCCTGCACAAAAGTCAACTCAAAGTGGATCAAAGACTTAGATACTAGAACAGAGACTCTGTGCCTAATAGAAGAAAAGGTAGGCCCAAATCTTGTTGGTATTTTCAAACTCTGTTTTTTGCCTTTTAATTTACTTTGTGGTTTATGGTTGAAGGTAGATACAATATACTGGTTGAAAAGAGCTTCTGTCAATAGACCTTTTAGTAATGTAGTGGTAGAGGAACCATTCTGTAGTCCCAGGCTTTTGTTGAGCCTATGCCCATCAACAGTGAACTTCATTAGTACTTCTCATTCCCCTTCAGGTGGGAAAGGATGACTAGAAGGACTGTAGTTGGATAGTTTCTTCCCTTCAGTTAGGTTCTAGGTTGGACTCTGGCAAAATAGTTTCTTCTGAGGGCAGGCCTTGTTAAGAACAGAATATTCCAGTATGTTTCAAAATTGATTGTTTTACCCCCCAGGCATGAGAGTATTTTTCTTTGATATAGACTCTGAGAACCAGGAACTTCGAGAATTCCTAGAATTAAGGCTCACAAAAGTTTGGGATCTTCCATTGACTCTCTTTGGAGTTCTTAATTTTCTAACTTGTCCATACCGAGTCCCCATCATTTTCTTAATTATAGTTCAAGCTTTTTACACTTGCACTGGTTCCTGCATAGGTTTCTGTTTAGGGGTTTCTTCTCTGGGGAGTTATGATTCTCCATATCTGCCTGTCTCCTCAGTTTCTAGGGCAGTGGTTTGTCCTGTGATCTTCTTTATTTTGTAGAGAAACTGTTGATATTTCAGTTCAGGTTTTTACATTTTGTTAGGACAGAGTGGTGACTTCTGAACTTCCAATATACTCGGAAACCAGATGTCCAATGGGCAACTTTTTGCTTTGAGGGCACATTAGTTTTATAAGTAAATTTACTGTCAATCTTAGAGAAAATGAAGAGTAAAGTTTGGAGAAAAGTATAGTAGACCTTAAAGGAGGATTATTATACTGTAAGTAAAAGGTAAAATCTTTGAACTATGATTAATAAACTGATGGAGAGATTGATAATTTCGCATGCTCTTTTATTTATTTTAAATTTTTTTTAAAAAAATTGTTTTTCACATAATCTTTTGACTTTAGTCTGAAAAGAAGTGGGTATAGGAGAAAGGAAGACCAGTTCAAATACTCTTACAACAATCTGGAAAAGTAACAGCATTTCCAGAGAAGATGGATATTAGCTGTATACTATAAAATTCAGAATACTTACTGACTGATTTGGATATCAGTCAAGAGAAAGGAATTGAGGGTGACTGTTACGTTTTTGTTTACAAAGCTGAATGGACATAGTATCATTAACTTAGAGACAGAATAGAGAAGAATGTGGTGTTTCAGTTGACTGAGGGATATCCAGATGAATATGCTCAGTAAACAGTTGAATAAATAGATCTAGGAATTTTAGCAAATTAAGTTGGAGATAGAAACATGGTAGTACAAACATTGCTTTCTGTTGGCTGGCATAGTAGGTCTAAGGAAGATGTGTAGAATGAGAAGACCTAAAGTAACTTTAGGGGTTGTTAATATTCAGTCTTAGAGGAAGAAAAGAATGAAGAAAAATGAAGGATAATTTTAGATAAGCAGACAAGTAGAGAGTGATTTGGTGTTTAAGTCTGAGGGAGTAGCAGATCCAAATGAAGCAAAGTAGTAAATTAAGACAGGATTAAGGGGAGGGCACAGTGATCAGTTTGGGTAGAATTGTGTGCAAGTCATATTATTAGAAGAATGGAGAGTAAGCCTGACTTAGCAAAAATACTAGGTAGGATTTGATTAGGTTGCATATGACAGAAAAATTTATTTATTAAATTTTAATTTATGTATTCTACTTAGGCATACATGATAGCAGAATGCATTTTGATTCATTGTACACAGATGGAGCACAACTGTTTATTTCTCTGGGTGTATATGATGTAGAATCACACCATATATGCAGTTGTACATGAAGCTAGGGCAGTGATGTCCATCTCATTCCACTATCTTTCCTGCCTCCATGCCCCCTCTCCTATCCCTCCCCTTTGACCAAAGTTCCTGCATTCTTCCTGTGTCCCCTCCCCCATTATGGATCAGTATCTACTTATAAGAGAGAACATTCAGCCTTTGTTTTTCTGGAATTGGCTTACTTCGCTTAGCATGATATTCTCCAACTCCATCCTTTTACCTACAAATGCCATAATTTTATTCTCTTTTATCACTGAGTAATATTCCATTGTGTATATATACCACAGTTTCTTTATTCATTCATCTATTGAAGGGCATCTAGGTTGGTTCCACAGTTTAGCTATTGTGAATTGAGCTGCTATAAACATTGAAGTAGCTGCGTCACTGTAGTATGCTGTTTTGAAGTCCTTTGGGTATAGACTGAAGAATGGGATGGCTGGGTCAAATGGTGGTTCCATTTCAAGTTTTCTAAGGACTCTCCATACTGTTTTCCATATTGGTTATACCAATTTGCAGTCCCACCAGCAATGTATGAGCGTGCCTTTCTCCCCACAAGCTCACCAATATTTATTGTTGTTTGTACTCTTTTTTAAAATTTTTTTTTGTTTTTAGTTGTAGATGGACACAATGTCTTTATTTTATTGCTTTGTATGTGGTACTGAGGATCGAACCCAGGGCCTGACGCATGCGAGGCAAGTGCTCTACCACTGAGCTACTGTTGTTTTGTATTCTTGATAATTGCCATTCTGACTGGGGTGAGATGAAATCTTAGGGTAGTTTTTATTTGCATTTCTCTGACTGCTAGAGATGCTGAACATTTTTTCATATGTCTGTTGATTGATTGTACATCTTCTGAGAAGTGTCTGTTCAGCTCCTTAGCCCATTTATTGATTGGGTTATTTTTCTGTTATTAAGTTTTTTGAGTTCTTTATATATCCTGGGGATCAGTGCTCTATCTGATGTATGTGTGGCAAAAATTTGCTCGAAGAATGTAGGCTGTATGTTCACCTCACTGATTGTTTCTTTTGCTGAGAAGAAGCTTTTTAGTTTGAATCCATCCCATTTATTGATTTTTTTATTGTATTTCTTATACTTTAGGAGTCTTGTTGAAGATGTTGGGGCCTAATCCAATGTGATGAAAGTTTGGGCCTACTTTTTCCTCTATTAGTCTCTGGTCTAATTCCTAGATCCACTTTGAATTGATTTTTGTGCATAGTGAGAAAAAGGGGTTTAGTTTCATTTTTCATTTTGGTACATATGGATTTCCAGTTTTCCCAGCTCCATTTGTTGAACAGGCTATCTTTTCTCCAGTGAATGTTTTTGGCATGTTTGTCGAGTATGAGATAACTGTATTTATATGGGTTAGTCTCTGAGTCTTCTATTCTGTACCATTGGTCTGCATGTCTATTTTGGTGCCAATACCATGCCGTTTTTGTTACTATAGCTTTGTAGTGCAGTTTAAGGTCTAGTATTGTGATGCCTCCTGCTTCACTCTTCTTACTGAGGGTTGCTTTGGCTATTCTGGGTCTCCTAATTTTCCAGAAGAATTTTATGATAGCTTTTTCTATTTCTATAAGGAATGACATTGGGATTTTAATTGGAATTGCATTGAATCTGCATAGCACTTTGGGTAGTATGGCCATTTTGACAATATTGATTCTGCCTATCCAAGAGCATGGGAGATCTTTCCATCTTCTAAGGTCTTCTTGAGTTTCTTCCTTTAGTGACCTATAGTTTTCATTGTAGAGGTCTTTTACTTCCCTTTTTGGATTGATTCCCAAGTATTTTTTTTTTTTTTTTTTTGAAGCTATTGTGGATGGAGTAGCTTTCCTGATTTCTCCTTCAGAGGATTCATCACTGATGTATAGAAATGCATTTGGTGTATAGATGTTGATTTTATGTGCTGCTACTTTGCTGAATTCATTTATTAATGCTAGAAGTTTTCTGGTGGAAGTTTTTGGATCCTCTGAAGTATCATGTCTTTGGCAAATAATGACAGTTTGAGTTCTTCTTTTCCTATTTGTATTTCCTTCTTTTCCTTTAATTT
>PVHX01026234.1:0-21060 GCA_004024805.1 Geosciurus inauris
TTACCACTGAGCCACATCCCCACCCTTTTTATTTTTTTACTTAAAACAAGATCTTACGAAGTTTAGAGCCTCACTAAGTTGCTGAGTCTAGCCTCAAACTTTCAATCAGTCCCCAAAGCCTGTGGGATTACAGCCGTGTGCCACTGCATCTGTAATTTTAAAAAATGACCACATAGAAATTTCTGCAAAAGCATCCATTGAAGACACGGTCCCTTATGTTACTTAGTATCCCTTATGTAACAATTTATGTAAACAATTCCTTCTGAAAGTTAGTGCCTGATAAATGTTCCTCCAAAATACCTACTATGTGTCATTTTAGAAAACAAAATCAAGTTCCTGATTCTTTACCTTTTTCTTTTCTTCTGGCTGCCAGGATACTTGGAAGTAATAATGCCAAAATTATAAAAAACACTTGAATTTCCTAACAGTGGTAACATTATCTCTCATCTTCTCTAAATTCTAATGTCTTTTTGTTTTTGTTTTAGTTTTTGTGGTGCTTGGGCTTGAACCCAGGGTTTCGTGAGTGCTAGGCAAGTACTCTACCACTGAGTTACACCAAAGCCCCTAATGTCCACTTTCTTAGAAACTATGTGTGAATAGGGTGACTTCATAATTTGCCATTGAAATGGGACTCCAGAGTGTAGGAGATCACTATTGATAATTATTCCCCGGTGACAGATGTAAACCAGGAGTGTCCTAGAGAAACACAAATGAGTGGGTACCCTACTTATAATTGGAAACAGGCTTGGCAAAAAATTATCTACAAATAGTACTCAATTTGGTCTTGCTGGTGCACTAGTTTGTGTCCTATTATACTCAGTAAATCATAGACAGAGCAGGAGATAGGTTGTAATTCACAGGAAACAAACACCACAAGGCTTCCTGATGTACGTGCATGATGTGAAGGGCAGGGTGTACTTTTCCCACCCTGCATCCCTGAACCACTTTATTTCCCAAAGCCTCTGCTTCCTAAACACCTTGAACGTCATGTCCTGTGACATGTTGATACTCTATAGTTCCTTATAGGAGGCTTAGGCAAGGCACATCATTAAGAAGAAAAGGGGAGAGGCTGGAGAAGTTTAGTACTGCATTGTGTGGCATTTTATTTGAGATAGAAGGGAAAAAAAAATGTGATAGTCCATCTCAAAAAATTGGGTGGTTCTGATGAGGATGGTGTGTGACCAAAAGTCACAGTCACTACAAAGTTCCGCTCTCTCAGAAAGCACAGCATCCAATGTTTGCCAGCTCACACTCTACTAAGCTTTTCCTGAGCAGCAGATGGGACTGACCTCCTACCTCTCCCTACCACACCCAGTTGAGCTGCCTCCCTCTCCTGGCCAGGACAGAACCCAGGGGCCTCCCTCACAGAAGCAGGATGAAGCAGCTGCGCCTCTATCAAGAACCAACACTAGAGGCCGCCCTTCTCCAACATTAGACAAGGTTCCACCAAGGACATTTTTTGCTCAAGGTACACCAAGGGAGGTCGGGCCAATTGGTCTGGTCGGAGATAGCAGTCCCAGGAGGACAGGTATCCCAGGTGGAAGGTGCTGCCCTAGAACAGACAAGAAGCTGAGCCCACCAACGTTCAAGGAAGGCCCAAGGTTGCTGAGGAGAGGCAGAACTGGGCTGGATTCACGGAGGAGGCCCATCACGGTCCTTTCTCCATCCAGTCATCTCTGTGGAAAGGGAATTGTGGCCTGCGGGGAGCTTGAGATCCTCAAAGCAAATGGGAAAGACCAGGCCCTTTCCACAGAGGGTGAACTTCTGGCAGCAACAAAAGCCTGTGCCGTCTGCAGAGGTCATAATCAATGTGTGTGTGACACTGAAAGCAGCTACGCACACAGAGGCACCCACGCTCATTTTTACTTGACCTATAATTCTTCACAGATATAGACACTGGATCAAGGGAGGCCCCCTGGACCAGGGCAGCCTGGCTTGCTGTGTTTCTCTCTTTTGTTCTTCCTGGCCAAGCTTCTCTCACAGAGTCCTGGTTGTCCATATGAAAAGAGGTCCTTCCAGAAAGTCATTCTACAGTCTTCCATTTTCTTTTATCTGGAAGCCAGCAAAACTTGTTCTTTGCACAGATGGAGACACTGAGGGTTAGAGGTTAAATGCTGGGCTGACGTTAATGAAGAGCCTGGACTAGCACGCTGGCTGCTGGTTCCTGGGCCCTCATTCCCACTCTGTACCCGGTTGCCGGTCCTCTGCAGGAAACCATGTAAGGCTGAATGGAAAACTTCCTGAGCTGAGAAATTGTAAAGGAGATAAGGACCTCAAAGTAAAAACAAAACCCAGCAAAAACGAACATTCCCTCTGAGCTCTGTAAGCAACCCCTGGGTCACTGAGGTAGGCTGCTCTGTCACCCATGAGCCCTCTGGTCTTCAGAACACTCCCACTGCACCCCAAGCTTTCCTTCATCCCACCAGTAGCAGGCCTCAGTGGGGGCTAGTGACACACCAATGCTCAGTGTGTCCAAAGTGGAGCACAGCTCTTTGTGTCTTCAGCAGAACTGAAAGATGCAAGCTGGGTGTGGTGGTATCCCAGTGACTTGGGAGGCTGAGGCAGGAGGATTGTAAATTCAAGGCCAGCCTCAGCAATTTAGTAAGACCCTAAGCAACCTAGTGAGACCCTGTCTTCAAAATAAAAAAAAAAGGGGGGGGGATGTCGTTCAGTAGTCAAGTGTCCCTGGGTTCAATCCCTGGTACAAAAAAAAAAAAAAAGAACTGAAAGATGCAGTTCCACGTAAAGCCCAAGGTAACCAGCATTTGCAACCTCCTACTTCCCAATGGAAAGAAAGAGTGCAGCCCATTTCCCTAATATCAAATGATGTTGGGACCCTGTCTCAGCAGACACTCCAAACTGGGCATCCCTAGGAGCTGTATGTCATATAGATCCTATCACACCCACAAAGGTCTAGGTAATTATGGAAGCTAAATGTTTCATGTGTGATTTCATGTCATTGTTGGATTTGCTCACTCAGCTGGGCACTACATCTGGAGTGTGGCTACTGGAGGGCAGAATAATTCATCCCAGGATCCCCCATAAACCCACTCACAGGGATGTGGTGGGTGCTGAAGGATCTGTCCATCACACTCGGCCAGAGGAGCCTCCCCACTGAATTCAATGTCGCCACCAAGACCTGGTTTAAGGGAAAAGGAATACAGGGAGAATCTTTAGACATAACCAGTGGACATTTTGAAATACGAGAACCTTTAAACCTTCATCTGTTTAAAAGATTTTAAGTAACTCCTGAGAAAAAACATCTTCACTAGTAGTGCTGAATTCCAAAGAGCATGTAGTATTATTATGTTTCTTCTTTGTTTCTCTCTCAAGAACAAATAGTGTTTTCCCAAGAGAGCACCTCCCTTGGTGGGTTGTACTGTCCTGGAGAGGAGGGATGTGCCAGAGGGAAGCCAGTCCTGAGAACAAGCTTGACCTTCAAGACTGTCCTTAATGTGTCAAGGAGTAAGAAAAAATATGTGCCAGATACTTATGAATTTTCCTTGCTGATGGATGTATGTAAGATTTTTTTCTGTTATCAAAATGTCCCCAAGTTCCAGCCTGTGGCTATAAAGAAGGTTCTGTTAACTTATAAGTCACAAGTTTACTTTCTGTTCCCCACCCCCACCCACTGAATCAGAATCTCAGCACACCTCACCCAGCTGCTCCCACCACCCCACTTATTCCTGGGAATCCCAGAGCAGCGTCCTCCTGCTCAGGGTCAGCTCCCCCAGTCTCCCCTCCCATCACATCAGTTCTTCCGGTGGGAAGGCCGCCGGCCACTCCCCCTTCAGCCTGGGTCCTCCCTGAGGATGGCACTGAGTCTTTCTCCAGTGCTTCCAAAGTGGCCAGACTGATAAGTGTCAGTGTTGTGTTCCCTACCAATTGCCACCAGCTCAGAGGAGTGGGAGAATGCTCCTCTTCAGGAGAGTCACACTGTCCCCAGGCCAGGCTGGGCCTGATGGCTCTGCCTTTGCCTTCCTGCCTTTTCGCTCTCTGCCCACAACACACACATCAAACCTTCAGGACCACTCACTCCCAGTGGAGTGGAGTGCACTAACCAGAGAAGTCCCAGGATGCCCTCAACAGGCACAGCCGATTGACTAAATCGGCGCTAAAATGAACATATAGTCCCCAAATGACCTCTTCCAAGGACTGTACCTGGATGGAGGAGATAAAAACTTGACCTTTGTGACCATGGCTGTGGGGGCAGCAGACTGAAAGGGTGGGTCTGCCTCCCCCCCCACCAGAGTGAGGCTTCATAAATTTTACAACCTCCATGCCTCACTGGTCCTGGCTCAGTTTTCCATATTCCTTTTCCTGTGATGTGGAAGCCCGCTTTGGCCATCCCAGGCCTTCATCTCTAGCAAAACCTGCTTCCAGGAAGGGTGCCGCTGTCAGCCACACATAGGGGGGGGAAGCACCTGCGCTCCCTCTCAGGTGTGTAAAGATGGCCTGGCCTGGACCACAGAACAACAGCACTTGATGTAGAAGCGGAGTCAGGTCCTAGAGTTCCACAGCCGGTGGCTGGTTGACTTTGGGGAAGTTAAACTCTCTGTGTCTTTGGTTTCTCATCAGTTAAATGAGAAACTGATACCAGATTTGTTGTGGTGGTTGTGACAATAAAATGAGATGCTTTATTGGAAAGCACTCAATAATAATGTTTCCTATCACTAAAAAGGGGGTTGGGGGGTGCCACGTGGGTCCTGCTTGACCAGTTGGGGTCCCCCAGAAAAGACAAGGGAGGGGTCTTCAGGCAGGAAGATGATATGGAGTCTCTCTGGACGGTGGCAGTCTGAGGAGCCAAATTCCCCAGGCCCCGGGGTGTAGGTAAAGAATCTGCTCTGCCCCAGTGAGATGCAGAAACACCAGAGTGAGATGCAGAAAACACCGTTTATTCCAGAAACTACAGAAGCTTAAATGCACTTTTGGACCAACGAGGTCCAAGGGTCACAAAGGGGTGCTCTCTGGCATGAGCACAGTCTATTAGCATAGAATGGGGAAGGATGGAAGGGAGTGGGTAGAAGGTATGGAGATGGTCCTGCATTTTCCCACATCAGAGGGAAGTAGAGGGTGATTTCAGAGCAAGGGCTGGGAGTGAAGGTAGAGGTACCACGGGCAAAAGTTTTTTTTTAAATAGATTGCTAGATATACTTTGTTCTAATTACTGAAATGCTTCTGCTTTTACATTACTAAATTTAAAAATTTAAATTTTAAATTTACAAATTTAAAAATTTAATCTTAAGCTCTTGACTTCCAATAGAGAAAGCTAATCAGTTATAAGAAAGCAAAAGTAGATTATAGAAATGTATTTATATGCTATAAGCTTAATTGGGTAAAATTGTACATGGGGAACTCAGAAAATGAACTGAACTTGCGGGGAGGGACATAGAATATAGAGTGAATTTTTTTCCTTCCTTTTGCTTTCTATTCAAGAAATAGAATAGAATTGATTAAATTTTTCATTGTCTTTCAGGATCTGCCATGGGAGGATTATTGGATGGCAATGTGAGCAACTCAATTAGACAATCACATGCATTAGTTCAGGGTGACAACCTGACATCATCCCAGACCTTATTTCCATGGAATGGAAGCTAGTCTTTGCCCCAGCTACTCCCAGCTGTTGAAATCTTCTAACACGGACTTACAAAGCTGAGTGCTACTTTTCTAAGTTCTCATGCTGCCCAAATGATCATTTTAAAAACATGTGTTAAGCTGAAGGTTATGTAGCAATTAAGCTTTCAGAGAGAGCTCTGGTTTGGTGTAGTTGCAGGGGGAAATAGACATCTCTCCCTTGCTTCCACCCCTCCCCTGCTCCAAATAGAACTCGGTGTCTCTGTGGATGGGTGTGGTAAGTGCTAACCTAATCATTTCTTCCCGCCTCAGAAATCTGTATCTGTTGTCATGGAGCATTTGCAGAAGGTTTTCACTGACTATGCTTCCCACAGGTAAGGGAAGGGCGTGAGAGTCATCCCCCCACTCCCCGTGGGTGTCTGAATCACTAGATGGAAGACTGAGGGAGCTGACCCTGAGCAGGTGGACGGTGCTCTGGGGTTCCCAGGAATAAGTGGGGTGGTGGGAGCAGCTGGGTGAGGTGTGCTGAGATCCTGATTCAGTGGGTAGGGGTGGAGAACAGAAAGTAAACTTGTGATTTTTAAGTTAACAGAACCTTCTCTATAGCCACAGGCTCGATTTAGGAACATTTGGATAATAGAAAGCAAGAGGCTCCCTGGATGTCTCTGTGTTCTTCCTCAGTTCAGATTGATCAGGCCACTGTCCAGGGGAGCTGACAAGATGCTAGGATTGCCTCTGGCTTATAGGCCTTGGCTTTGTGGGAAGCAAAAAGAGCCCCTTCCTTATTAAAGTGGATACTCACCCCTGCCCTTCCTTACGAAAACAAAGGAAGATCTGGACACCCATTTCACCCTGAGGATAATGTAATAATCCTGAACACAAAATACTTCCCACAAAACCTTGTTCTATGCCCTAATAATAGAAACAATCATTAATGTTTATTGAGCACTTGCTAGGTGCTAGGTGCTATACTAAATGTTATGCATGTATTATCTCAATTAATCTTCTTAACAACCCCATGAAGTGGATACTAATATGCTCACTTTTCAGGGAAGGCACCTGGAGAAGGTTGTCATCAATGGACCTTTTCTACTTCATAATTCTGACCAAAGATTCATTCGAAATTGGTATTCTAAGGCCTCTGTGGAGACAATCGTCCACATGCTGGAGCCATGCATGTGAAAAATTTTCTACGATAGTGTGGAGTGATGGGGGAATATTGGGCTATTGCCGGTTCCTTCTTAGACCCAAGATTAGCTCCTCTTACAGGTAGGCTGGCTTTGGTGTCTTCAAACTTCCAAGCTAAATAGGTCCCTCTCCAGGATCACTGACCCTTAATTTTTAGGAATATCTGAAAAGCCAAGAAAGAACTGATGGATGAGCCCAGCTCCCCAATCCCTGAGTAGGAGAGAAAGCAAGACAACCAACATTGAGCACCTACTACGTACTTGGTGTTTAATCCCGTTCAATACTGTTGGTAACCATGTAGAAGTAGGTACTAAATTCTCATTTCTCCCTCACTGAGCCTCAAAAGTTATCATGGTGTGAAAGATGGTGGTGCACCTGTGAGTGGCAGGGCTCCACGGACTGAAGATGGGGATGCCTTCCATCAAGAAGGCATCCTTTTACACAGGGCCTGACATCTATTTTGTTGTCTCATCTGCACTCTACAGAACAGATGCCCTTATCACACCAGGTCACACAACTGGGTGGGGACAGGGTCAGGGATGGACCTTGATGCCAATCACCTCTTCCTGCACCATTTGCACAGTGTCTCCCCTGCTGTTCCTTCTCTCACTTCCTGCCCCAGCACCTCATTCCTTGTCTGTTTCCTCTCTCCGTTTTAATGAAACAAATTTTGAGCGTGGAAAATGGATCTTACTTCCTGGTTTACCATTTTCTATCTGTATGGGCTTAGGAAGTCCCAGGGCTCATTTCCAGGCCTGCCTGGAACCCTAAGGCCAAGGACCAGGTGGGGCCCAGCAGCTCCACAGCCCTAGCCAGGAGCTGTCCACCGGCCTTGCTCCACTGCATTCTGAAGGGACGCTCACCCACCTGCAGGGTACACCACGTGGAGGTGTGCTCCTGCCCTCAGAGCTTTTGGGGATAGGATAAAAGAAACCTGGGTCTACAGGATCCCTGTATTCTACAAGGCTGAATGCATTAAGTGCTGTAAAGGGGTCCTTTATGTTCCAGATGTTTCTTGTGTAATCTCATGTAATCTTCACACACACACACAAAACAAAACAGCAAAACAAAAACAGGTATTTCATCCTCACTTTGCAGATTAAGAAAGCTAAGATTTAGAAAGTTCTGGTACATCCACTCCATGACCCCCACACACAGTTTCTCTTATTATTAGCATGTTACATTCATGTGGCACATTTGTTAAATTGATGAACCAATATTTATACATTACAGTTAATTGAAGTCCGTAGTTTACTTTAGGCATCACTCTGTGTTGTACAGTTCTATGGGTTCTGACCAATGTGTAATGTTACATCCATGGTTACAGACCCAGTCTCCTAAGAAGACTTTCACAACCTTAAGACACCACTGTGCTTCCTCTATTTGTCTCTCCCCCACCTCCTGTTAGCTGCTGATCTTTTTACTGTCTACTCTTGCCTATTCCAGAAAGTCATACATTTGCGATCATATATTCAGTTTGGCTTAGCAATATTCATTTAAGTTTCCTCCATGTCTTTTGCCTTTTGATAGTCTGTTTCTTTTGATCATGAATAAAATTCCATTATATGGATGTACTACAATTTGTTTACCCATTCACCAACATTTGTCTCGTTTCCAACTTGGGGCAATTATTAATACAGCTGCTATAAACATTTATGTATGTTTTAGTGTGGACATAGTTTGCATTCCTTTGGAAAGACACTAAAGAACATGATTGCTGGATCATATGGTAACAGTATGTTTAGCTTTGTTAGAGACTATGAAACAGTTTCTTACAAAAGAAATTCCCAAGTGTCCAATATGGGTTGAATTGTGTCATCCCAAAATTCATATGTGGAAGCCCTAACCCCTAGTGTCTCACTATGACACTGCGCTGGGAATCAGGACCTTTCAAGGGATATTTAAAGTAAAATGAGATCATATGTATTGTAATCCAACTGGGCCAGTGCCCTAAAAAGAAGAAGAAATTTGGACACAGAGACACATTCTCACAGAGAGAACCCATGTGCCAGCTATCCACAAGCCCAGGAGAGAGGCCCCAGAAGCAATCGACCTGCCTGGGACTGGCCGTTGGACTTCTAGCCTCCAAAACTGTGAGAAAATACATTGAAGCTACCAGCCTGTGGCATGTGAAGGCCATTAATTATGACAGCCCTCGCAAACTAATACAACAGCTCTATCGCTCTGCATCCCTACCAGCAGTGAAGAGTTTCTGCTGCTCCGCAAGCTCACCAGCATTTGGTGTTGTCAATGTTTGAGATTTTTGCCATTCTAATAGGGGCACAGTACTCTCTCATTGCTTTAACTTGCAATTCCACAATGATACATTATACTTGGCATCTTTTCATAGGCCATATCATTTGTGTATCATTTTTTGTGAGGCATTCAGACTTTCAACCCATTTTTAAATTGTGTTTTTTTTCTTGTTAAGTGTTAAGAGTTCTTTATATGTTTTTAGGTTAGAGTCTTTTATCAGATATTTGTTGTTCAAATATTTTCTCCCAGTCTGTAGTTCATCATTTCATTATCTGAACAATGCCTTTCATAGAGCAGAAGTTTTTTAATTCTAATGAAGTTCAACTTACCAATTTTTCTTTTATGGGTCATGCTTTTTGGGATTGTATCTTTAAAGTCATTGCCAACCCAAGATCATTTTGATTTTAATCTGCTGTCTTCTTGAAGCTTGCTACTTTTTTATTTGACACTATGATCTACTCTTAATTTTTATGAAAGCGTAAGATCTGTGTCTACATCCATTCTTTTGCATGTGAATGTCCAGTTGTTCAAGCAGCCCGTGTTGAAAACGTTATCCTTTCTCCATTGAATTGTCTTGGCAACTTTATCCCACATCAGTTGGCTGTATTTGTGTGGGTCTATTTCTGGGCTCTACATTCTGTTCCATTAATTGCTGCTCTTTTACCAATACTGCACTGCTCTGATTACTACAGCTTTACAGTAAGTCTCAAGTCAGGTAGTATCCACCTGTTTACTTCATTCTTCACTTCTGTGTTGGCTATTCTGGGTACGGGCAAGAATTTTGTGAGGTAGAAATGGAGGTGAGAGTCCTCAGGGGAGTAAACTGAGCAAAGGTTCAGTGGAGGAAAAGAGGAGATGCATTCAAGGACCAGTGAGGAGTTCCAGCTGTCTGAATAATGTTTTATGAATGTGGTAAGACTAGTTTTCAGCCAGGCATAGTGTCACATGCCTGTATTCCCAGATACTCTGGAGGCTGAGGCAGAAGAGACACAAATTCAAGGCCAACCTGGGCAACTTAGTGAGACTCTGCCTCAAAATAAATTTAAAAGGGTTGGAGGTGTGACTTAGTGGTAGAAGCCCTCTGAGTTCAATCTACAGTACCACAAAACAAAAAATCTATGTTTTCTAGAAAATCAATGCTTCCAACCATGGATGCACACTTTCTTTCCCATAAGGATTGTGAGTACCCAGGCCTGGAGAGCAAGAGAAATGGGAGCCACTCGAGGCACCTACTACCTGGCTGTCAAGAGCATTTTGCTAGCCATGGAGGGCCAGGGCCCTGGCTTACTAGTATGAACTTTTGTTGATCTCACGTCAGTCCTTCAGCCTGATACTAAGGCAGACAGAGATCCTCCCCACACAGAGTTGTCCAGTTATAGGGGATCAGTGATAAGTT
The DNA here is from genome assembly GCA_004024805.1 of Geosciurus inauris. Taxonomy (NCBI): domain Eukaryota; kingdom Metazoa; phylum Chordata; class Mammalia; order Rodentia; family Sciuridae; genus Geosciurus; species Geosciurus inauris. The sequence continues at coordinate 10,415 of PVHX01026234.1, forward strand.
GGGAAGACAAGACACCAATTGGAGTCAAGAGACCTAAGTTCTAGCTTGGGCTCTGTCATTTCTGGCCTTGGGGTGTGGCACAATTCCCTTCACCCCTCCAGCCTCAGCCCCATTACTACACCAGGAATACCCTCCCTATCCTTATAGGCTCCCAGCAATATTATAAGAAGCAATTAGGTAATATGTATGCAAGCACTCTGCAAGCTATAAAGTCCTACCCAAGTGTAAACAATTAGGAAATTGAAGGAGAGGATCCTTGAAGGAAAGATGCTATCAGGCATGTGGCATGTGGCCGTCATATTTCATTTTTCTGTGTCCCTTCTTAAGTAACAAAACAAGCATTCAATCAGGAACTCTCCCTAAATAATTATGGAGGTTCAGTGGGGGAACACTTCATTCCCAGACCCTGCCCTACCCTTCTAAGTTCCTCAAAAGCAAAGGACCTACCATTTTAGTATGACCAGTGCTGAGCCCATACAGGAGACATTGCCAGGACTGGGAATTTAACCCAGGAATGCTCTACCACTGAGTTGCATCCTCAGCTCTTTTCTTTTAAGACAGGTTCTCACTAAGCTGCCTAGGCTGGCCTCTTGCTCAGGATCCCGAGCAGCTGGGATTACAGGTGGGTAGCTCCATGCCCTGCTATGATGTTGGCATTTTAAAAACAGAACACAAAGAGGATACCTCTCTTAATATGAGTTAATATGATAAAATTAGATGACCACAGGTTTATTTAGAAAAGGCAATGTAAAATGTCCAGTAAAGGATAAGATGCATATACCTAGCCATTCCAGTCATAGCTACTGACTCCAGAGAATGCTTATTGCAACATCATCTTCAAAAGAGAGCATTGGAAACAACATAAATGCCCATCAACAGAAGCATAAATAAACACATTATAGAAAATTCAATGGATTGCTAAAATAGCAGTAAAAATGAATCAGTATTGAAAAATCTCAAAACTTATAGAAAGATACATACAATGTGTCACAATTTATATGAAGTTTAAAATGAAAAACAATGCTAGCTATTATTTTCTGGTTCCTAAACTCATACTGGTTTCTTCAAGTGAGAGGGGAGGTGTTGTGAAGTGGGGACATACCAGGCTTCAATTGTAGCTGTGAAGTTCCCTTTTCTTTAATAAATCTGCAGCAAATGTGATGTCATTTTAGATTGCCAGCACAGAGGCTAATGCTTGGGAGAACATTTTATTCAAAATTGTTATATATCTGATATATTCTACAATTTTAGAAGCTCTTTGTTGACAAAGAGTAGGAGAGAGAACATTTTAAAAGAAGTTTAGGCCACTTTAGTAAAAGCAGTATGTCCCAGACAGAACAGTGACCAGTCTCACTAGAGATTGTTGAGTGGTGGCACCACATTCCCCAAGGAGCCTGACAAACCAGAGCCCCATGGGCTGTGGGGCGCTGGAGGGCCCAGGAACTGTCTCCTTTGGGGAAAGTAAAAGGAGCAAGAGATAATTAACTTGAAAGAGATGATTAAAATATCTAAAGAGAGGTAGGGAGATGTGTATTTTGTGACCTGGGATAAAAGAGTGGGACAGAGCCGTGTGGTGGCGCAAGCCTGTAATCCCAGCACTTTGGGAGACTGAGACAGGAGAATCGCGAGTTCAGAGCCAGCCAGTTCAAATCCAGCCTCAGCAATGGCAAGGCGCTAAGCAACTCAGTGAGACCCTGTCTGCATAAAATACAAAATAGGGCTGAGGATGTGGCTCAGTGGTCGAGTATCCCTGAGTTCAATCCCTGGTACCAAAAAAAAGAGAGAGAGAGTGGGACAGAAGGTGGGAGGAAGAGGAGGTAGCTTCAACTCTCCCTCACAGTCACATCTGTTGGATGGCAGATCAGTGCTGCTCTGGAAGAAGCAAGCTCCCTCCTCGAAGAGCGAGGAGGAAGAAGACCTGCTTCAAGCTCTGGGGATGCTGGAGGGACTTGTTCCATGTCAGAGGCTGGCTAGATCTCTTGTTAAAAAGGATCTCAGGGGCTGGGATTGTAGCTCAATGGTAGAGTTCTCGCCTCGCATGCATGCGGCACTGGGTTTGATCCTCAAAACTACATAAAAATAAATAAAATAAAGATATTGTGTTCATCTACAACCAAAAAAAATATTTAAAAATAAAAAAGGATCTCAAACACCTTTGATCAGGAAACTTGATGTTATTCAAATGCTATTTCTTCCCAAATCAATGTATAGGTTCAGCACAATCTCAAAATCTCAACAGATTTTGTTATTTTTGTGGTTGAAATTAGTAAGCTAATTTGAAAAAAAATTATATAGAATTGCAAATAACTAAAGCAATGTTGAAAAAGAGAACAAAGTTGGAGAATTTAAACTATCTGACTTTGAGCTATACGACAAGACCGTGGTCATCAAAACAGCACGGTCATCAAAACAGCGTGGTAGATCCTTACAGATTCAAATTTGTGTGTTCCTATGGTTGTGAAACCATTATCAACTTTTAGTGTTGATATTCCAAAAAGTAACAATAATAAATATTATTCTATCATAGTTTATCATATTTTCTAGGAGCTGCACTCATTTTTCTTTCTTTACCTCTGTTTTTATGAGGGTGTGTCTATGCTGCTGGTGGCTTGCCCCATCTTTGTTGTTCTCTCTCTGTATTTCTTGTGGAGCTGGGAATGGAACCCAGGCCTCACACATTCTAGCAAGCGCTCTCCCACGGAGCCACATCCCCAGTCCTTCCCTGGATCTCTTGTGTCTTTGTCCTTCCTCTTTTGTTTCTCTGGTTCTCATTTTCTCCCTGCTTCTCTCTCTTCACTCAGAAAAACTTCAACTCTTACCTTATCTCTTCTTTTCCCTAAGAAGCATTTAGTGTGTGTGTGTGTGTGTGTTTTGTTTTTTGTGGTACTAAGGATTGAACCCAAGGCTTCACACATGACACATGCTAGGCAAGCACTCTACCACTGAGCTATATCTCCAGCTCTTATTTGTTTATTTATTATTATGTTGATACAGAGTCTCACAAAGTTGTCCATACTGGAGCCAAACTTCTGATTCTTCTACCTTAGGTTGCCGAGTAGCTAGGATTACAGGCATGCACCACCATGCCCAGCTATTCATATTTATATGTTTTAATCAGCTTTATTGAGGTGTTATGTAATAGCATAAAATTGATAAATTTTAAGGGTACAGTTCAATGAGTTTTGACAGATATATTCACTTGAGAAGACATCACCACAGTTAAGAATAGTTCTGTGCCAGATTGGGTGGTGCATGCCCATAATCCCTGCAACTGGGGAGGCTGGGGCAGTAGGATCACAAGTTCAAGGCCAGCCTATGCAACTTATTGAGGCCCTAAGCAACTTAGCAAGAATAAAATAAACATTAAAAATGTCTGGGTATGTGCTCAGTGGTAGAGTGCCATGGGTTCAATCCCCAGTACAAAAAAAAAAAAAAAAGCAGTTTATCACTCTGACAACCTCCCTCCTGCCACCCAGTCCTCCACTGTCCTGGAACACCCAGCAACCACAGATCAGCTGGGGATATTGTAGAGAGGATTTGTTTTTCATAATACAGAGGGTTTGTGGGTTGTTTTGCCTTTCCTAAATGTCATCTAAATGGAATTATACAATATATAGTTTTTTGTGTTTGATTTCTTTCACTTAGCACAATGCTTTTGAGATTCATATGCTATTGTAAAAATCCCTAGTGTTACTTTTTGTTACTAAGTAGTACTCTATTGTATGTGTTTATCAAAATTTGTTTATCTATTCACCAAGTGATGGATATGTGAGTTGTTTCCTATTTGGGTCAACAAGAATAAAACTGCTATCAACATCTGTATAGCAGATCTTTAAGTGGACATGTTTTTATTTATCTTGGGTAAATACCCAGGAGTGGAGTTGCTGGGTTATATGGTTCATGTGTATTTAGCTTCATTAAAAAATGGTCCAACTATTTTCCAAGTGGGTATACTATTTGTATTCCCACCAGCAATGCCTGAGCGATTCTGTGGTTTCATACCCGAACACTTCGTACTATCTTTTTAATTTTAACCATTCTAGTGGGTATGTAATGACATCTCATTGTGGTTTTTGTTTTCCTTAGGATTAATGATGTTGAGCATTTTCATGTGCTTTTTAGCCATTTATGTATCTTCTTTGATGAAATGTCTTGTCAAATCTTTTGCTCATTTCTTTGAACTATCTTCCAGTTACTGAATTGTGAAAGTTCTTTCCACTGCTAAAGTGAAGAGATCTGCTGAGCTGGATTCCTTTCTGGAGCTTTGCCTTAGGGAAGACTGTACCTTGCCTTTTTTAGTTCCTGAAATACCATTATCGCTGGTCCATGCAAATCTGCCTCTTATTTTATTTATATATTGCCTTTTATGTCAATTCCAACTCTCCTTCCTTTTTCTGTCCCCTATATAGGTGAACATTCTAATGTGTTTAGTATGGATCTTTTTGCGTTCTTACAAAATGTATTTATTGTTTGATACACATATGCTTTAATTATATAAATGGTAGTATAGTTTTTTTCCTATTTAGTTTACTTTTTAAACTCAGAACTGTATTTTAAAGATATGTTTATGTCATTATGCCTATAACTAATCTCTTGCTTCTAATTGCTGCAGAACACTTCAATATATGCACAAGCCATGATTTATCTTTCCATTATTCCAGTGATAGACATCTGGATTGCCTCCAACTCCACCAAGAACACTACAATGAAGATCCACTGCATGAGTCCTACGGACCTGCATGAAATTTTCTTTGAGACATACTAGGAGAGGGATTGCTGGGTCATAGGAAATCTGTAAGTCCACTAAATCCTGATTCTTTCCAAAATGGCTGTGCCTCACCTCCCCAGCAGTTCAGGTTTCCTAAACCTACAGCCCCACAATACTTAGCATTATTCAGCTTTCTAACATCAGCCAACCTAGCAGGTATAAGGTGATAGCTCTTTGTTATTTTAACTGGCACTGCTCTGATGAATAAGTCAGTTAGCCTTTTGTCTATGTGGCTTTCAGTGGGTTTTTTTCTCTTGTGTATCCTCAGATGAACATGTTTCCCAGGCCCTCTTCAGGGCTTCCCACAAGTATCATTTTGTCTTTCTGCCTTGTTGATTGTCATCACTGATGACAGTCACAGGGAATCAGAGGCAAACTAATTCTTCCCTCCAATCCTTGGTTTCCATAGCAAGGAGGAGCATGAAGGTACCTGAATTTTAGACAGATGCTACAAACAGCAAGACTACCACTACCATAGCATTGGTTTTATTTTTAATTGCAATACATAATTATATTATAAAACTTTTAAATCACCATCGTTGGGGCTCTGTACTCAAGAAGGGAAACCATTACTCTCTGAAGGTCATTGCTGCTTATGAAGAGGATCTAGAAGTCACCACCATTCTACCCACCCAGGGAAGCCAGATGTTGCTGTGTGGAAGTCTGCCGGTGTCCAAGGCTGTGCTGTGAACCTGCGTGGCATCTTGTGTGGAGGTCCAGACCCAAGTTGTGGAAGAAACTGGCCCGAAAGTAGAATTTGGAAAAATTAATTCAAACCCTGTTCAAATGCTCTCTCTCAGTAACAAACCAAATCAAAAATGATTTAAATTTCCTTTAAGTACTCAACATTTCTAAGCAACATGTTAGGTCTCACACTATCATCTTGCACTTAGACTACCACCAGCTGCCTGCACAAGCTAAGCAGCATCTAGATTAAGCCACCTAGATAATATAGGGATAATTTCTTCCAAGGCCAGTTGTGTGGTCAGATTTCCCTTTCGTAGTTCTGGGAACTCATGTCACACAAAGTTCCAGAAATTGTTTTGCAAGTATGGATCATCAATCTCCAGTCTTCTATCAATTGCTTTTCTATCTTGGAGGTTTTCTGAGTTCTACCTGTATTTCTAAAACAATATAGTCTCCTTCTTATTGTCCAGTTTGATCTATACAGTGGCCAGATTTTGCTACAAAATGAACTACATTTAGCAAGAATGGTCTGATGCTTTATAGAGAAATCTCTTACTCGCACCAGCACCTCCATTAAAGATATGTTAGAGAAGAATAGGTCATTGTGATTTTAGAGCAACTCATCGGTGCCACTTCACTGTTTATTGGCAGAAAGAAGAACATGTCCAGGGCTATAATATATGATTATGTTGTTGTACAGTCTATGCACTGCCCAAAGCAGCCTGGCAGAGCCAGTGAATGGGGACCAAAATGCAAGCTCTGTGTTTTGTCTTGGAATAAGTCTTTCCAGAAGAAGGGGCAGCACAAAGCTGCCCTGTGGGCTACCAGAAGTCCCAGACCTTAGTGTTGGATCTAAAAGGGGAGATCCAGACCCAGGGCTTTGGGGGGGAGATGGAAATGGGCAGAGGTGGCTGGTTTGATCTCTGGTGTACCCTTAGAACTTCATGCTTGGGAAGCTGCCTAAAAATTGCAGACAAGAGCCTTCTGATTCTGGGAGAAGTGAGCTACATTGGTGGTGGGGTAAAGGAAGGATTCTGCCTCCCAAGTGGCATTTGACAATGTCAGGAGACCTTCTTGATTATCATGACTGGGGGCTAATGAAGAAGCAGCTAAGGGTGCAGCTCAACATCCTGCAATATAAGCTGAGAAACATGAAGGTAAGAAGAATGGGTTTCCCCCATTGGTGGGTGTGTAGATAATAATGTGTTTGCTGTTTTAATCTTATACACATGCAAGGAGCCATCTGTATAACTTAGATTTTCCCTTGAAGTAAAGTCTCCTGCTCTACCCATAGCCTGCCCCAATGCCCTCCTCATTTTCTTCCCAATCACCATCCCCCTCACTACCCTGGAAGGACAGATGCTCAAAAGAAACTTTTGTCTATATGTGTGTGAATGTCCACATGTATGTGTTGATGTGTGTATGAGAGAGAAACAGATGGACTGAGAAACAGACAATATTGAGATGCAGAAAAAATTGCACAGAGAAAAGTGAGGGTGGGCAGAGTGAACAGAAAGAGAAAAACAAAGAGAACTGATATCCAACTAATTTTTTTTTTCCAAAAATGCCACCTGTAACACACCAGAGTCTGGAAATTTAGCTATGAACAAGTTGAGGTCCCTGTCCTCAGTGAGCCCACAATCTCTCCAATAGATGGGCAGAGGCAGTTGTACGGTGTGTGGACAGTGGAAAGCTCACAGTAAAACACACACTAGGGGGGACACAGGAGAAGAGGAGGGGCTGGCATTCTGCTAAGGGCCAGCTGTAGGGGAGGTGACCAGTGAGCGGAGCAGGGAGAAGACACATTTTGTCAGGTGAACAAAACTACGAAGGATATTCCAGAGGTGTGAGGATGCTTGGCGGGAGGTTTTGGGAAATGGAAGAGGGGTGACAGTGAGGATCCAGGAAGGACTTGGGCAGGAGAATGGCCATGATGGAAGGTGAGGTTGACAAGGATGATTATGAGCCCACACACCACAGGAATGAGGGCGGAGATTGTTCATGTGCATCTTACTGTCAGTTTCTAGCACAGAGCTTGGCATACAGTATTAATTTTGGATTAGTGGATAGAAGGATGGATGGATGGAAGGATGGATGGATGGATGAATGGATGGATGGATGGACAGATAAATGGTGAATGGATTTACGGGTGGGCAGATGGAAGGGGAAACATGGTAGCAAAGCAAAGGTGAAGGTAAAGCACCTGGACAGCAGGATTATGGCCTTCACCTGACAGGAGGTGGCCCAATGTGAACGGAGAAGATGTGAGCAAAAAGGCCTGTTCCTGGAATTGTAACTTGGCACCTTCCCACAGGGCCACCAAGAGGTCAGGGACAGGCCATCTCCAATTTCCCAGGTCTTTGCTTTCCTCCTCAGGAAACAGGAATGGAAAAAAATCACGTGGGATAGCGACATGTCCCATGCGTGGAGGGATCAAGGAGTCTCTGCAGCCTCTGTGGCTTTGGCAGAGCTGGAGGTAATTTCCTAAGAAATAGACTGAAGGAAGAAAGCCTTCCTTTGTAATCCTCTCCAAGGCTCGAGGCAAAGGCTTTGGATAACAAGAATTTTTTAAGTGCTTCATGCAATAAACATTGAGCTTTGAGCTAACCTTCCTCCAGCTCCTGCAAAGGGCAGGATGGTGAGCCCAGGTTGCTCCAGGCCTTGGCCTCTGAGTCCAAAACAGAAGCCACATAGCAGACTTGTCCTGTTGCTGGAGGCAGGATCTCGGCTGTCATTTGTCCCTGGGGGTGGTGGGGAGGCTCCCCTGGTCTGACTTGACTACTAATGCTCAGTGTATTTCTGTCCAGGATTCATTCTTCAGGGAACAAAGGTTCTGACATACTTTCTGACCAGGAGCTTTAGACTAGATGACTTCGATTGAAACTGTACATGTGCACATACTTGTTTCCCTGTTGCTTGAATTTCTGTTATTTCTTTTGCTCTCCTGATCCACAATAGAGAATTTCCTTTATATCAAGTAAAGGCCATTAGTAGCCAAGATAAGTGGATTTTAACAAGATCACACTAGAGGCCATGTTATCTAAAACTCTGTTAACTCTGACCAGACTGGAAGACTAAGGAACATCATCATTGTTAAAGGTAACAATTGAGGCTTTCGCTTGGGTTCATGTATGTAAAAAATTGCATAATTGAAATTTGTGAAATGTTTGCTATTTAATCTCCTTGGAGTAAATGGACCACAGAAACTCTGGGCATGCTGACTCAGGAAAAAAGGTCAGATTTTTGGACAAGTTATGAACTTTCAAATAAGACTGAAGCTGAAGATTTTCTTCCTATGTTTTCTTTACAACCAATCAGCGTGCCAACACCTAGCTAGAGGAACTTGAAGCAAACCTGAACAAGCTGACATATAGCACTGGGAACTCACCGAAATTTCCCTGGGACTAAAATAGTAAGGAGAACTTAGAGTTTCCAAAATATGGTATCATGCTTATTTTGAAAGCAATGTCTTCACATGAGAAGTAAAGGGCTTTAATCTGTTCCTCATCACACTGGCTTCTCTTCTAGTTTTTTGTTTGAGTTCTTCCTCTCCTACGCACACTTCCAAACTTGAGGAGCACAGTTCCTCCAGATCCAAGACCAGTCAATGGACCTGGAATAATCACAAGAAACATTGGAAGAAGACCCACTCGTTCTCCACTGGGGTCTCTGTATCCTGCGTCCATACTGCAGACCACAGCCTTACAAGCTGTAGAAGCAGGCCTGGTCCAGGTGAAAGCTCTGTGCAACGGATCAGTAAGTACTGAATCTAGTTGGATGTTGCAGCCCTTTGCTGAGCGCTATAAAGAGACACAAAAGGAATAAGTTCACGGTCCTTACAGTCTGATGACATAAGTTATTTCAAGGCCACCAGGAACTCTTGACCAGGGAACTGATTCTAACAGGGAGCCATTTCAACTCCCTTGCTCAGGTAATTCTTAGTGCTCACAGTGGGTTAAGTAGATTGACCCCAGGTTGCAGAGCAATGTCAGAAAACATGCAGAGCTGTCCCTTCCCTCATTGCTCCGTCATGGGCCAGTCTAGTAGGTGTTCTGCACATGTGCACAAATACGCTCACACCTGTTCCCAGCTGTTTGTCCCAAGCATGTCCTGCATGTCCTCTAAGGGTCCATCCTGCATCCCATCCCTCACCTGATTCTTCTCTTGAGAAGTTTTTGATGGTATGACCTGGGATCACTCTTAAATAAATTAGTATATAGTCTGTTAGAGTAAAGGATCTGCTTTCCATGTATTTCCCCTTTTCAATGTCAGAACAAAACATCTTCCATTCTCCCTGCTGAATCTCTTTCTTTTCTTTTCTTTCTTTCTTTCTCCTTCCTTCCTCCCTCCCTCCCTCCCCCCTTTCTTTCTCTCTCTCTCTCTCTTTCTCTCTTTCTCTCTTTCTTTCTGCAGGGGGAAAAGGTCTTGCTATGTTGCTCAGTTGGGCCTTGAGCTCCTGCATTCAAGGGATCCTCCTGCCTCAGTCTCCTGAGTAGTAGGGATTACAGGGGGTGCCACAATGCCCAGCATCAAGCTGAATCTTGTATTATCAACTCTTTCCTCTGAACATGGGTCTCTTAGATGTCTAACTTCAATCTCTACTCATAATTCCTTTTAAGAAATACTACAACGGGGGGGAGATTTGAATTCAAACGCGTAGAAGTAATCTGCCGGCGTTTGCTGAGGAGATTTTAGGTTCATTTCTGAAGCAGGCTGTCAGCATGTCTTTTCCTAAGGCGCCGCTGAAACGATTCAATGACCCTTCAGGCTGTGCACCATCTCCAGGTGCTTATGATGTTAACACTTCAGAAATATCTAAAGGACCAGTATCCTTTCAAAAATCACAAAGATTTAAAAAACAAAAAGAATCTCAACAAAATCTTAGTGTTGACAAAGATAGTACCATGCCGTGTTCAGCTAAAAAAGCTAAGACTTTGGGATTAAAGAGGGAATCTCAAAAGAAGGATAAAGATTTGAAGAAATTAGAAAAAGAGATTCGTGTCCTTGTTCAGGAGCGTGGTGTTCAGGACAAGAGAATCCAGGATATGGAAACAGAATTGGAGAAGATGGAAGCAAAGTTAAATGCTATAGTCAGGGAAAAGACATCTCTCTCTGCAAACAATGCTTCACTGGAAAAACAGCTTATTGAATTAACTAGAACTAATGAACTATTAAAATCTAAGGTATTTGA
>PVHX01026235.1:0-21119 GCA_004024805.1 Geosciurus inauris
TTCTAATGAATGATTTTAGTGCTATAAACTTTCCTCTTAGCACTGTCATCATGGCATCCCAGAGATTTTGGTATGCTGTATCAGTTTTCATTTGCCTCTAAGAATTTTTTTCTCTTCTCTGATGTCTTCTGTTATCCATGCATCATCCAATAGCATATTATTTAGTTTTGAGGTCATGAAGCACTTTCTGTTTTTCAATCTGTCATTGATTTGTAATTTTATTCCATTGTGGTCAGATAGGATGCAGGGTATAATATCTTTTTTTTTTTTTTGTATTTGCTAAGACTGTCTTTGTGACATAACATATAATCTATTTTGGAACAGGATCCATGTGCTGCTGAGAAAAAAGTGTATCCACTCATTGAGAGATGGAACACTATAGATATGTCTCTTAAGACTAAATTATTAATAGTTTCATTGAGATCTATGGTTTCTTTCTTAAGATATTGTTTGAAAGATCTATCCAATGGTGAGAAAGCCGTGTTAAAGTCTCCAAGTATTATTGTGTTGTGGTCTATTTGATTCTTGTATTTTAGAAGGATTTGTTTGATATTCATAGAAGATTCATTATTTGGGACATAGATAGTTATGATTGATATGTCTTGTTGATGTATGTTTCCCTTAAGAAGTATGAAATAACCTTCCTTATCTTTTTTCACCATCTTTGTTTTGAAGTCCACTTTATTTGATATAAGGATAAAAATTCCTGCTTGTTTGCGGGGTCCATGTGAGTGATATGTTTTTTCCCACCCTTTCACTTTCAGTCTGTTTATGTCTTTTCCTGTGACATGAGTTTCTTGAAGACAGCATATTGTTGGGCCTTTTTATTTTAATCCAGTTTGTCAGTCTATGTCTTTTAATTGGTGCATTTAGGCCACTTACATTCAGGGTTATTATTGAAATATGATTTGTAATTCCAGTAATTTTGGTTTGTTTTTGGTATTTACCTTGAGTTTTTTCTTTTGAATGGTCTTTCCATTGGTGTAGTTCCTCTCTTTGTAAATTTTTATTGTGGGTTAAACTTTCCTCCTTATAGAATAGTTTGACAAGAATGCTGTGCTGTGCAGATTTTGTTAATGTAAATTCTTTTAACTTTTGTTTACCATGGAAGGTTTTTATTTAATCAAATCTGAAGCTCAATTTTGCTGGATATAAGATTCTTGGTTGGCCACCATTTTTCTTTCAGGGCTTGGAATATGTTTTTCCATGATCTCCTGGCTTTTAGTGTCTGGGTTGAAAAATCTGCTGAGATCCAAATTTATCTCCCCTTATATATAATCTATTTCTTCTCTCTTGTGGCCTTTAAAATTCTGTCCTTATTCTGTATGTTGGGTATTTTTATTATAATGTGCCTTGGTGTAGATCTGTTGAAATTTTGTATGTTTGATGTTCTATAAGCCTCTTGTATTTGATTTTCCATTTCATTTTTCATATTTGGAAAGTTTTCTGATATTTCATTGAAAAGATTGTGCATTCCTTTGGTTTGAAATTATGTGCCTTCTTCTTTCCCAATAAATCATAGATTTGGTCTGTTGATGCTGTCCCATATTTCTTGAATGTTCTGTTTACAATTATTTACATTCTTTGCTGTATGGTCAAGTTTATTTTCAAGATTGTATATCTTGTCTTCATTATCTGAGGTTCTGTCTTCCAGGAGATCTAGTCTGCTTGTGATGCTTTTTATTGAGTTTTTAATTTGGTTTATTGTTCCCTTCATTTCAAGAATCTCTCATTTTATTTTCACGATCTCTAGCTCTTTCTTAAAGTAATATTTTGCTACTGTAATTGCTCTCTTATCTCTTTTTAGAATTTTCAAGGGTTGCCTTTATTTGCTTTTCTGTTTCTTTGTTGGATTGATCAGTTTTTGCCTGTAATTTCTCACTTACTTAATGACTTATGTCATTTTTAAATTTTCTGATCATTTTAGTTATGTACATTCTGATATTTTTTCTGACATTTCATCAACTGTGTTGTCAATGGATTCTGTTATAGTGGTATTGAGATGTATTTGAAGCACTTTCTTCTCTTGTTTTTTCATGTTAATTGTGTATCTTCCTTTCTTGAAGTACCTATCTGAGTTATTGTTGCTTTTATCCTATAATCTTTTATTGATACTTCAGATTACCTCTGTCTCACATTGGAGCTACTTCTGTTCCCTCAATGTCCCTAGATGGGCACTACTGCTACTAAAGTTGGTGGCAGAGGTAATGGATGTACCTGTAGAGGGCAGTGGGATTGGCCATGGCTGGGATCTTGAGGCAGCCCCTGAAGGTTGTTTTGCCCCTCTCTTTTGTTCCCGCTTGTGAACAGAAACTCTGGAGTGGAACTGCAGATGGGCCCAGGTCCCACTTAGGCAGGAGACACAAGTCCCACACAAGCAGGAGACTGTGTGTGACCCATACAGTGAGTGTGAGCTCTTCTGGGGCTAGAGGCTAGCAGGCTCTGGTCTGCCTTCCATTGGGCACCCCTGGCATTCCCTAAGAGTGGTTTTAGGCCTTCTGCCTTGCCTGACCACAGGAACTCTGGAGCAGAACTGTGGCGGGCCCAGAATAAACTTGGGTGGGGCCTCTTCACACTGGGATCCATTCAGGTGATTCTTATCCTGGGTGTGCCTTCCTTTGTGGCTGGTAGCTATCAGTCTCTGCTCAACCTTTGGTTGGACACCTGTGGAGTTTAATAAGGGTGGATTTGGGCCCTCTGTGGCTCCTGCTGGTCCACAGAAAATCTGGAGTAGAACTGGGGCAAGTGCAGTTTGCAGTTGGGTGGGGCTGCATCTCTCTGGGGTCTCTGCAGTGACTCTTACCCTAAATTTGGGGTCACCAGTGGCTAGCAACTAGCAGACCCTGGTCTCCCTTTGACTGGACACTAATGGAGTTTCCTGAGGGCAGATTTGGGCACTCTGTGGCTCCTGCCAGTCTGCAGGAACTCTAAAGTGAAACTGAGGTGTTCCAAGGCCACCCTTGGGCAGGGCTGCCTCATGCTGGTGTCTCTGGGGTAACTCTTGCCCTGAATTTGGACTCCCCAGTGGCTAGAGGTAGCAGTACATTTTCTCCCTTTGGCTGGACAACTGTGGAGTTTTCTGAGGGTGGATTCGGGCCCTTTGTGGCTCCTGCTGGTTTACAGGAACTGTGTTATTTTGTTTTGACCAATGTGATTCTTGAATTTGAAAAGGGTGGGTTTAATGTATATAAATGCTATGTTATTTGAGAAATGGTATTTAAAATTAATGTGGCTTTTTGATATATAGTTTCTTTAAAGCAGAATGAAAGGCTTGTCCTTTCTGATTAACTTTGGCTTGAAGTCCACTTTATTTGATATGACAGATGCTCCTGCTTATATACAAGATTTATGTAAATAATATATTCTTCCCGATTCTTCTACCTTCAGTCTGTGAATAACTTTGCATATGAGGGGGATCTTTTAAATGTAGCATATTTTTGGTTCTTCTTTTTAAATCTAATCTGTCTGTCTTTTGATCAACTACTTTAGGTCATTTACAGTCAATGTTATTAGTGAGAAATAATTTTAATTCCCTGTGATTTTTATTTTATTTTTGAATTTTACTTTGAGTTAATTTCTCCTTTTACTGACTATTCTTCTAGCATATTTCCTCCTTTTGCTGGTTTTCACTTTCATTTTTTTTTCTTTATTATGGAATTTTGTATTAATAATTATTTTTACTGCAGGCTCTCTAGTTCTGATTTTATTAATTCCTTTTTATCATGGAAGTTTTTATTTTATCATCAATTATAAGATTAATTTTGCTAAGTATATTATTCTTATCTCCCATTTATTTTTATTTTATTTCAGAATTTGCTATATATTATTCCAAAATTTTTAGCTTTGAAAGTCTTGACCAAAGAGTCATGTGTACAAAATTTACACTAAATTATTAAAATTAAATTTTATAAATTTATGCTTATAAAACAAAATATTTTTTGAAAAAGGAAAAAATACTGGAATCTCTAAAGTTCTCAATTTTATCTTAGGAGATTCTTTCAGTAATTAATGAATGTGGATGTCTATTCTCTATGCAAAATAATATCAAAATTTATGTGACATCTCAATGTATGATCTGAATTTTCAAAAATACAGGAATAAATTTAAAATAAATACTTTAATACTATTTGTGCAAATATTTTTTTGGATATAATATACCCCCAAGCAAATCAAATGTGAATACATCAAACAAAAGCAAATGGAAAAACTAATAGAAGAGAGACAAATTAAAATATAGAATAAATATCCAGGGTTTATGATGCAACATTAGTATCCAGAACATGTAAACAACAGAAAATGGAACGCAAAAACAACTTTTTGTGATGGTTCTTCAAATAAGTAAAAATAGATGGACATAGTTTCAAATGACTGTTATTCCAACTACTTCCACTACCTGAAGCAGGAATATTGCAAGGTTGAAAACATTCTGGGCAATATAGCCAGATCTTTTCTGAAAACAAAATATAAGTGAAATAGAATTCTGGTCATGGTGATAATTAACTGTAAATAGCATCCTGAGAGGATAAGGTTGGACAAAACAAAAGTATCTTTTTTTTTTTTTTTTTTTAGAGGAGATTATAGATGTACTTAATGGTAGTGTAAGAACCACCAAAACTATCATAAAGTAAATAAATAAATAAATCAGGATTTAGCATCTAGAAGAAAAAATGCTTTTATTTATACTCACTTTTTAAGCAGCAAGAAAAGAAAAATAAATATTTGGTTAATGGTCTTGTGCACCCAGATATTAATATGTATTTAGACTTAGCCCTCATACTATAAACAAAAAATGTAACTATAAATGGATAAAATATGTACATTTAAAGCTAAAATTATAAAACCTCTTGCAAAAAATATAAATGCAATCTTATAATCTTGGATTGAACAACCTTAAATTGATGCTTTTAAAACATGCAAGGGGAAGCAAGCGGAAGCTTATCAAATATTACTTTCTTTGTGATATAAGCACACATCTAAGAAAGTGAACAGGAGAAAATAAATTAAAATCACGCACACATGTACACACACACACACACATATATATATATATATATGTATATGTGTGTCTCTGTATGTGATATATATGTATACATATATATGTATATGTGTGTTTATGTGTGTGTGTATATATCATAGTATCAAAACTTAATTTGCAAGTGATGCTTTTAGTTCCTAGTAGAGAAAAGATCAAAAACACAATTGTAAACAGCCAGCAATGAATTTAAATATATTTCCCAAAGAAAACAAATAGCAAATAAGCAAATAAAACAGTCAATCTTTTATAACCTGCATGTTTTTTTTTAAATGTGAGTAGCCTAAATGACCTTCCTACACTGTATAGTCTTACTGAAAAAAAATTACTTAATGACCCCTATGATCTTTTTACATTTTATGACCTAAATTGCCTCTAGGACTTGAAAAGCCTCTAATATCTTTATATTATGTATGATGAGAATATACTCTATAGAATTGTGCTGCCTCTATGATCTTTGTAGTCTTTATATTCTTCATATCCTTAAAAGTCTGAACAGATTGTAAGAGCTGGGTAGGATCTATGAGATGAGTAATTTTTAATGGCTTAGGTATAATGTATTATGTAAATTTTTTGTCCTGTATAGACTCTGTGGCCTTCATAGATTTTATAATGTACATGGTTTATTCTTTGATGTAAGTATCCATTATGATTTATGGTGCCTCCATGGT
Source organism: Geosciurus inauris (assembly GCA_004024805.1). Lineage (NCBI taxonomy): Eukaryota > Metazoa > Chordata > Mammalia > Rodentia > Sciuridae > Geosciurus > Geosciurus inauris. The sequence goes on from PVHX01026235.1 coordinate 5,704, forward strand.
CTATGTAGTTCTTATAATCTGAGTAACTTCTATGACTCATGAAACTTCAATGACATAACATAGCTTCTTTTGCTTGTGAAACCCCTATCAACAGTGTAGCCTCTACGATTTATACAGAAAAATATGGCCAGTGTGTTTCTATAACTAAAGTAATACCTATGACATGCATAACCTCTGTTTTGTTTTTAATTCTCTGACATGTGTTGCTTTTATGGATTTAGTAGCCTAGTAATCTCTTTAGTCTCTATAATCTTCAGAGTACTTTTAATGGGTGTATCTTCTATAACCAAGAATACACTTTGACTAGCCTATGTAGCCTAATAATCTTAGTAATCCTGATCCTTTTTCTCTATGTTCTGTATAACCTGGTTAAACTGCGTAGTTACTGTATCCTGATTGTCCTGTATAAACTATGCGTTCTCCATGTTCTGAATACTCTAACCCAACTATGTAAAGCCTGTGGTATTTATACTGCCAAAGAACCACAGTGGAAGAAAGAAAACAGAGTTTCAACCATGTTAGAAAACGATCAGGGTTCAAATTGCAAAATATAAGCAGTGTTTCTCAAGCACAACTTTAGGACTTGGGGTTTACTCTTTCATGGCCAGGCTCAGTAAGAGGTGGATTGGCTATGACTGGGATGCCAAGTAACTAATAAAGAAGGTTGGCTAGAGAAAAGGGTAAGATAAGTGAGATAGGTGGAAAGAAATGTTTAAACCTAATAGAGGAAATTAGTAAAATCAAAGTGCCTGTGGTAGGTATCCTGAGGCCATTTCCTTGAGGCACAAGGGAGCATAAAATTAACAAAAGGTAAATAACTATTTATCATAGGATTCAAGTTATTTGGCCCCACATTGTGTATTAATTTCACAAGCAGAGTACTACACCCAGTGTTGGGTTATACAGTGACAGATTTATAGGTGTCTTTGAGTCTTCCATATGAACCATGTAGCCTCTATAACCTGAGTATCCTCTATGACCTGTGAATATTTTATAATTAACATAGTTTTAAATATTGAGTTTTCTAACTGACCTGTGAAGAATTGAGTAAGTGTATGGCTTCTAGGTTTTGTGTACTCACAATACCCTGAGGATCCTCTATGATCTGAATGCCTCAGGGATTTATGTATCTTCTATAACTGTGGATCATCTATTGCCTTGATAGACTCTATGGGTTTTGTAAACCACATGATTTGTGCAGCCTGCATGGCTTGATTAGCCTCTGAGATTATTTAGCCTCCATGGTCTAAAAGGCATCTATGCATACACTATGTGATATGACTAGCTTCTATGACCCTAGTAATCACTATAATTTGTTGATCATCTATTTCCTGTACAGGTCCTATTGTCTATGTACCATTTCTCACCATGGTAGAGTTTATGACATGATTGCCTTATTTTTTGAGTGTTACCTGATGACTTCATAATCAATAGAAGCTGTGTGACCTCTATGGTCTTAGGAGGCTTTTTGACACATATAAACTCAATGATCTCAATGAACTCAAATTCCTAAAAATATTCATTGAGGATACAGGATAGACATCAAAAATTTAGAATATAGCCCAATATAGGACTACCTGTTTACACTGAGACACCAAGCAGAAAACTGTAACTGGAAACAAGTATAAAATAATGAGGGTAAATAGAAAGAGATACAATTATAGATCAATTAAGTCTCTCACATAATTTAATTTATTAGAAAAATTTTTACTTTAAATACATCTTTTATCTGCTTTATAATTTATACTGGTTTTGTAGATTTTAGATTATAGGAGAGATAGTATATAGCATGGATTCACCAAACTTCTCAAAAACTAAATTCTTATAAAGTATCACAATCTAAACCTGTCCATTATTATGTCTTGCAGGCTCAGTAGCATATACTACCACACACACACACACACACACAAAAAAAAAAACCACAACAATATTATTATTTTAATAAGCCACTAGATAATGTATATGTCCTGTTCAAAAATTACAAACACAAAAAAGTCACCTTATATTTTCTTCATGAGCTAACAGTTTGGTTAACAAAACACAAATGTTAATTTTATTTAAATAAAAAATATACAAATTGAAATATAATGATAAAATGTGAGTGTAAGAGGACCTTGGAGGCAGTAATGATATTCATAAGACTCTTAAATTTTATTTTCAACTATGTGGTCATTATAGCCTGTCTTCATTATGAAGGGTATAAATGTGGCATTCTTGCTTATCTCTGCTTCAGGTCATGTCACAAACTTTTTTAAAATTTACATGTCAGAATTTAACTATAAAGTTTAGAGAAAATTTCCATATTAAATGGCTAAGGAAATATTAAATATTTCCCATTCATGTGCTTGTAATAACCTTTGCACATCCTGATTTAACATCTAAAGTATGCTGATTTATCAGTGGGTTTTTGTCAGTGGTTCACTAATAAGAACTTAGTCATTCACTCATCTCAAGGCAATTGCTTCCTCTCTTCAGGTATCTAACAAGTTCTCAGGGAGATGGAGTGTCATTGAGGAAGTCACTTGGGTAAAAGTGTTGTTATAATGGAGATTTCTACATTCTAATTTGTATTTAAAGTGCTCCACTGAGAATAAAACTTTGGAGACTCAAATGTGGAGAGGATTCTCTAAGACTCCCCATTCAGTACCATGAAAAACTGCCCTAGGTCTCCCCAGCTGTAGGAGCACTCCTGATACCTTCAACCCCTCCCTTCCCTCTTTTCCCATTCTATGGTGATGAAAGGCATGCCCAGCATAGCATGCCTTATTGGTTGTAACTTCAAGGCTGTGATTGGTCCAAGGACCCTATATAAGCCTCTGTACTTCCTGGATTAAATGGGTTCTGTGTCTTGTTCTAGGTTAAGTATTAATTTTAAAAAATTAAGTTATCTTTTTAAATGACTTCATGCAAATTTTTTGGAAATTGTCAAGCCATAGAGATTATTTCACATACATTACAAAAAATCTGTAAGCCAGATAAGTAAATACACTTGAATATGTTGTACTAGGCTTAAATATGGCTTTTTATTGTTCTTTTTAATTGGAGTATTCTAATTTCTATATATTTAATAAAGTATCTTGTTTACTTTAAAATAACACTAAGATAATTGTAAGACACTCTTGAAAGTCAAAATGATGAGAATTAATGTAGACTTGTGATGAGTTTAATGCAACTGCTCCTGCCATATTAACATCCTTTAGTTTCAAAAATTTTACATAAATTTGAAGAATTTATAAAAAACAATCTGTGCTGCACAAAACCCTCCTTGCATAATAGACATAATCTTGCATTTTTAATAATAAATTTTGAGATCTAATATTGAACACAGATCCCACAAATTTTGGATATATATACCACATAATGAACCTATCCTGGTATATTTCCAGAAAATAAGAAACAAATTTACTTTCTAGAATTAGAGATAATTTGTTAGTAGGAAATTTGAGGTTACTTTTACTAATAAAAGTCACTTTTGAAGAACAAAAGAAAGATTGAGATCTACCCAAGTTTGAAAGCCCATTTTCTAGGTTTTCTGTGTTATAGTATGATTTTGTTTGGCCTAAGTTGAACTTTGGATCTTCAGGGAACACCAAGTGATTAGAGGGAAGTAAAACAAGTAGAATTGGCAGTAAATATATTTTTAGTGTACCTTTAACATAAATCTTCTATCCTTAAACATATTTTTGTAAAATCAGTATTCCTGGTTTAAAGTGTGTGCATTTAACTTGATACACTGGTGCATGTCTGTAATCCCAGAGCTTGGGAGACTAAGTCAGGAGGATCATGAGTTCAAAGCCAGCATCAGCAATGGTGAAGCACTAATAATCTCAGTGACACACTATCTCTAAATAAGTACAAAATAGAGCTGGGAATATTGCTCAGTCATTGAGTACCCCTGAGTACACCTAGTGCCAAGAAAGAAGAGAAAAGAAAGGAAGAAAGAAAGAAGGAAAGAAAGAGTCTATTGTCTATTTTCTCCCAGAAGGATCATTGCACATTATTCATACTTTTCTGCTCATTTATGACTTGTTTTCATGGGAAGCCATTGCTATGTTAAAAAGAAAGTTTTTTCCTCTTTATCCAAGCTAATATACAATGTAATAAGCAGAGAGTTTGAATGTTTTTTTTACAAGGTAGTTTGTCTCTAAGACAATGAGACACCTGGGAACTTTCAAGTAAAACCTTTTCTCACTAAATGAAGAATATTGAGTTATCAATCTCTGAATATCCCTACTGTATGTTTTTATGATGGTGAGTGAAAAAACAAAACAAAATAAAACAAAAAAACACGGAATACCTCAAAACTTTAGACAACTGATATCTTACTTTACACTAAGTGAGTTGGAAAGACTAGTTTTTTTCCTGATAAAAATCAATTATCATATCAAATGCTTGATGTCAATAAGAAATAAAATTATCAAGATAGCTTAATAATAGCTTGGTTCTGTATTTTTAGACAAGTTATGTGGTCCAGACATGTAGGCTTCTTTAGTGATTGAAAAATATGCAGATTGATAAGAAACCCATTATAAAATATTTATGAGAACTGTTAGGAGCTTTGAGTAAACTGAGTATTGTACCTTTAATGAGCTACAAATGTGAACCAAAATAAGTGTATATGTTTGCAATTATAAACAATAAACTGATTTGCCAGGGTCCTTTCTAGTGTTAATATTTTAAGATGTACAAAACTTAATTACAATTGACCTTAGATTCAATGATTGGTTTCCTTATAAGATCAGGAAGTGACATACATAGAAACACATAAGGCCACAGAAAGTAAATATAGAGATTACAGTGATACATAAGCAAGCTAAAGTAAACTAATAACTTATTAAAGTCATGGGAATGTAGGAAATATGCATGGGACAGAATCTCTTTCAGGGCACACAAAAGGAACCCCTGCTGCCTAATACCTTTTCTTATGTCCTTCTTTCCACTTGAGCTGTGAAAATATAAACTTCTGTTTTTTGAACCACCTATTATTTCAGTTCCAGGAAATCAATAAAAATATTATTACATTTATTGGAATAATTAATTTTGTAATGTGGTTTTTGTTTATATAATTCATCTTGACTAGGCTATAGAATGCCTAAATTGCAATCAAAGCATTGTTTTTGTTAGTGTCTGTATGTTTTCTGAAGAGATTAGTATCTGCATTAGTAGATTGATTAAAAACATGTCTCCAATGTTTTCTATTTTTTTAAATTAATTTAATTTTTTTTGGTACTGAAGATTGAACTTGGGAGCACTTGACCACTGAGCCACATCCCCAGCCCTATTTTTTCTTTTATGTAGAGACAGTGTCTCACTGAATTGCTTACCACCTTGCCATTGCTGAGGCTGGATTTGAAGTCACAATTCTCCTGTCTCAGCCTCTCTAGTGCTGGGATTACTGGCTTGAGCCTCCACACTCAGCTTGTTTTTTATTTATCAATGTGGCCTGGCATTATCCAAACCATTGAAGATCTGCCATTTTATGCTTTGCATTAAATGTCAGATTTATTTTCTCTTCTTCAACTGGCCCCTCCATACTCCCTTCAGAATGAAGAGCCTTTTATTTTGTTTCATCTTGTTCAGGGATTTAATGACAGTGTGGTTTTCTATTCCATCCTGTTTTAGGATTTAAGATCCAGATTAAATTATACCAAAGCTTTCTTGATTCTGCATTTTACATAAGAAATGGTATAGGACTAAAGAACTTCCAAAATTGAGTGAATTAATTGATAGAATATATCTCATTTTATATGTATTTATCATCATCTCCTGATGCTTCTGTGTCTCAGGAGAATTCAAATACACAAAATCGCTAGCTTTTACTTCCCTATTATTCATGTTATCTTTTTTTATAACCTTTAAATTTTTAAGTTAAAATAATATTGTTAGCATTTTATTTTATTTTCTGTTGATTTTTTTACCTGTGTATTGTTATTTTGTATATTTAAATGTTTGAAGAAAGCTAGGTATGAAGGACAGTGGTAAAGTATTTGCCTATCCTGTATGTAACACTGGGTTTAATCCATTACCACATACAAACAAAAAGAAAAATGAAAGAAAAGAAATAAAAATAATATATGTGTGAAGGTATTTTATAGTTTGTGCAGGGCCAAATTTCTGGCTTTTTCTGATAAAGTTATTTAATTACAATACTCAATATTGCAGAAAATATCAGTAATTACCAAATATTTTATATTCCCTAACCTGTAAGCCCCAATCTGCCCTGGATTTAGTGTAAGGACACCTGATGTATTCTACCAATGGACTTTGAGCCAAGTGCAGCATAAATATCTTCATTTTTTCTGAAGGAGAGAGTTTGGAAAAATGCTTTTCTTATGGAGAGTGGTAGCCAGACTCACACTGAAATTCCATGAAATAGAAACAAGCATGTATATATTAGCTTACTGAGGCCTATGGTTGTCATAAATCATTTGGGTCAGCAAATATTTAGTGCGTCAATTGTTCTCCATCAGCATGGATCCTGACTACAGCACCATTGGCATCTAATTTGACTTTCTCTTCTTTAAGTTGCAAGTTGATCAATGACTCATCCACTCCTTTCTACTTATCCACCATCACCTATGAGTTTGTGGCCATGGTTGCTAGCACATATGAAACATGATTGCTGGAAGGTCCATTAGCTGACACAGGTGATGGTTTTAGTTTGTATTTTCTATAAGTTCAAGTGTTGGCATTGACAGCTAGACATCAGAACTGGCTTCCATGTTCAACACAATTGGAGCAAGGGATGGATCTTTAGGGTTATGTATTATTAACCTCTCATAACATGCAATCTGTATTATTTGCCTCTGTATTTTCTGCCTCTCATAAAAGGAAATCTTCCATGAACAGCACTTCAGTAAATAACATGAGTTATTCAGCAGCAGAAAGGGCCTCTAATAAAGTTCCAATTCTGTATTTAGCACTATGGTGAAGCACAGACATATGCAAGGAATGTGTCAAGAATTGGTACAGGTCTGAAAGAGAACACCATGATACCTGTTATTTAGGAGCTTCCGGTATCAGGTGAAAATGAACAAAACCTCAAAGTACATGAGAGAAAAGAGCTCATTTTACATTTTTCAGCCTAGCATTGTAGTGAGGGTGGTTTCATGTGGTTCAGGTAGGAAAATTGCAGTGATGTGACTTTTTTCTGAAAATGTAATGACAAAAATAAGCCATTCTTGGTCAATTCTGGGAGCAGTGTACCAGGGAAGGCTCATCAATGCAGACACTGGAAGGTACAATGATATTTAACAGGTAAAAGTTGGAAAACAGATTAGTGTAGTCAAGGAGAGCCTGGGCAAATTATGAAACAGATGGAACACTCTCAAGGTATAAAAGCTCCACTAGTTGTCAACTGTTGTGTGACTGAATTCCCCTAACTCATTGACAATATCCACAGTCAGTGATGTGATCGGTTTCTAAGTAAGAGAATATAGAACTGCACAGCTGTTGTGTCTGTCCTCAAATATACTAGGAGGCTTTTGTTTTGGCCTCTGGAGTCATTTGTATGGTATTGTTATAATCCAGTTCAGATAAGCCTCAGTGATTTAGGACTTCTTGATATTTGCCATTGTATCCATTCACCAAAAAGTTTATAATAGGTTTACTTTCTCTAAGGATAATTATAAGATAAGAAATAAAATAATAAAGAAAAGCAGGAGGGATGTAGAACGACAGAATTCAGACTCCTCAGAATTCAATCTTGGAAATAATATTGATAGTTGCACCATTTTTTTTTTTTACTTTAGAAGTTGGACCCTGAATTTAATCCATCTGGATAGGAGGGCCTAGAGTTTGGGCACCAAAAGCTGTAGTTGCAAGGAGCCCTTATGGTGTGACTATTTAATAAATTGAGAAGAAGCACTTGGTATAATTTGAAATCTCATGGGAAAACTTGAAAGATATATGCCATAGGGGAATAATGTCTAAATCTGTAATTTCAACCTTACCATATTATTATTCAGTGGAGAGTGCCTTAAACAGGGAAAGTAAATTTTCCTTTATCTTTATGTGGGATTCTGATTTATTATATTCTTTTTGCCTACTCATCTTATTATTGCTCTATTCATATTTTTATTGGTGAGATGTAATTTCTACCTTAGTGCTTCCAAGATAATAGAGATAATTATGTCCACATATAATTAATGGTATTCTTATAATACAATGACAGAATAATCTCTAAGGAGCAGGTGCAGAGAGGCTCAAAGATGCAGACTAATTTGCTTAAGATTATACTACTAGAAAAATAAATAATAATATCTGAACAAATATCAATATTTGCAAACTTGGATTTGGGCTGTACAAAGCCTTTTATGGGTATGGTGTGTCAGGGTGTATTTTTGTAACTCTGCCCAATTTTACACATGATGGGTGAGAAATCAGTTTTCTTAGAAGAATTTGGGCTGCTGTTGTGTGAGGAGAGGCTCAGATTAGTAAAATCAAGAAAATAACTTTTTTCCTTGGTAATGAATCAAACAAACTTGGAATGCTGGTAGGTATATACTTATATTCCAGAATTAGCTACAGGGAGCTCACTTGTCATAAGAATGTAGGGAGTATGGGTGTTCTCATTCAGTCTCCCAACTTCTCAAAACTTAGTACACAGTGGAGTACACAAAAGTGGAGTGGGACTTCTATATCTGGACAGAGTGTCCATCTATATCTGGACACTCTGGGTCATCATTTGACCCTGATACCTGTGAGAACTTTGTTGGAGGAATTCAGAGGTGATAAGGGGAAGACAATGATAAGTCAGCAGAGATGTCCTCACCTTTATAATGCCTCTCTCTCTCCATATATATATATATATATCACCCCAACCCATGGGATGAGAGTTGGGGGTGACAGTCCACAGAGTCACTTCACCCAGACTCCAGGGGCTGGTAATATTGTTCTGCTGGAGCAAGACAGTGCCCATTTATTCTAGTACAGCAGCTTATGTATGGTACTCGAACCAATCATGGCCTGAAGTTACAAACAATGGGGTACCACTCTGTCAGGTGCACAGTCCATTAGCATAAAATGAGGGAAAAAGGAGGGAAGCGGTTGAAGGTATGGAGAGTGCTCCTACAAGGAACCAAGGGGATATTCTCATTTCTGAATTCATGAGGATGCTGTCCAACTGATTTTCCACTCCTCCTGTAGTCTCATGCAGTAGGCCACCACTGACTACCTTCTCAACGGAGGACTGCAGTGAGGAGCTTTGACTACAGCACCCAGAAGACTGTGTATGCATATGTAGTTACAAATCTGGTATAAGTTAAAAAGAAGCAGACCTCAGACATCCCTTAGCCTCTACAGAAAATGTAGGCAGGATGAAAAAGTTTGCCACTAAGATGGTAGTTTCTTTTTGAAAGTAACTGTGTGCAGTAACCTGCTGGCATGTACTAATAAAGTACATGTGCATCTACTCTGAGAGCTGCAAAAGTCAACCCAGTGCACACAAAATATATAAAATTATTTCTAGGGTTAAAACAGTGTCTGCCTCTGAGTTTGTTTGAGGATTAGATTTGAGAGCTGCCATGTTTTGGACTCCATGATTGACCTAGAAGCCACATAGAAGCATTATCTTTGGTCTTAAATCTGGATAAGTAGGCACTATAAACACCCATGGAAAGAGATTTTTGGCCAAATTCCCCAGGAAGATGAGATGAATCTTTAGAGAGGGTAGAGCCTGTGACTCTTAAGGTCATCAATATTTTGCAAGTACTCCTTTGTTAAGGTCAAGGTATGTTGTATGTTCTTGTTGCCATACCACAAAAAAATACCTCTGGCCACAATGTCCCACAGAGAAGATAAGTGTCACTTTTCCAGTGGTGTATGTTCAGCAACAAGACAGGTTCAAGTAAAACTGGAGCCTAGTGTGACCTGAGAGGCCAGGTGGGCAGAAGTTGCAATTTTTATTTTTCCACATCAAAGGGGTAATATTTGGATGTTATAATTAGGTTTAGATGTAGACACAATTCACGCAACACATTGTACCTTCAATAATTATGCTGATAAACTGAAAATGAATGTACACTTTTATTTTATATGTTTAGCCAACCACGATGCAGACCTTGGAGAATATGGCCCTGTGGCTTGTCTATGCTGAATATCATTTAGAAGATGACCTTGTAAATTTTAAATCACATTGCTTCATGCTGGTGGAATAAGGTCATTCCAAACCCAACTCTCTTTCTATGAGTAAGTGTCATTCTTCAAGATAATGTCATAGCTCTTAATAAATTTTATGACATACAGTGTGTTTGACTTTCATGGCACTTAACCCTCTAGGGGTGAAAATAGAGCAATTTTCTGATATGCTCATAATGGTCCACATTTCAGAATCAGGGAGCACATGGTTTTTAAGAGTGGTGTGTGTGTGCATTCTAATGACTGTTTAATGGGAACATTCTCTCAGTTTATGCTAATTAGATGTTCCCCAAACAGATATTTGTGATGGCTACACATCACTGTGTATAGACTTAATGCCCTTGAAGTATACAATTTAAAACTACTAAATATATTGCTCTTTGATGTAAGTGCTTAATATGCAAAACAGAAACATTATAAAGTTAAATTTTCATTTATGTAAAATTTAATCTTAGAGATAAAATGAATTAAAATAAAATAAAATAGTTATCATCAAAGACAGAATAATAAATCTCTGTCACTAAAGCCTGACCTGGTTAAAGTTAGGAGCTGATGTTGAAAGTGGCACTGAGCTGGCTTCCTCTGGTGTTTATGTTTTGCATTTATTCGGGTCATCCTCTAATCTGAAAATTGTATATAAAACCCTTAATGTGAATAATATATAGGTGATACTGCTGATTACCATATACCTTGATGAGTCCTGCTTCCTCAGAATATTAAAGTATAACACCAGGGAAACAGGATGAGGCAACCATAGAGTAGAAAGTAAAATTTATTTAAAAAAAATAGTAGAACAGGCTTGTCCCCAGAGGTGGAAGGGGAACAAGAAAACAGATCTGTAGGATGAAGAGATTCTGTTTCTTTCATACATATAAATTTTTCTTTGTTCTTTTTCATTATTCTTTCTTATCTTGTTTTTTCTCATTCTGTATATATGATCAGGAGATACTAGTGGGGAGGCCAAAATATAAAGGTGTGCTGGCGGGGTCATCATTCAATAATCATAGCAGGAAGAAGGGTACAGGATGAATTAATTAGCAGTTCCCTATCTGCTTAAAAGTTGCTTCATTAATAATTTTTTAGGAGGGGCAATATAGGCTGGGTGCTGAGGATATTAAATTTTTAATTTTTATGGTGTATTCTTCAACCTTTTAGATACAAACTTGTTTGATCTGTTTTCTTTAATTTAGTTCAATTTATCTATCTGTTCTGACTGCCTATTTTTAATTTTGGCTTCAATTATAGTATACTGGATCCATTATTTTTGCAGTAAATCTAGTTATTAAGATTCCAACATTATTTGATAACAAGGTTTCTCCTTCTACTAAAGTCATCTGACCACTGCAATACCTATTTCCTTACTGAGAAACAGACATGTATCCTGGAATCCTTCTCATAGTTTAAGTGAAATTTAATTAATATGGAGGAAAAAAAATAATAGTTTTTATTTGGAAGCTACCCACTGAGAAGGTTTAGAAGGAAGAAGAATAAGAAAAGTCCTGTTTCTTATCTCTATACCTATTAAAGTCCTATTTTATCTCCTGGTTCACCTAATTGACAGCTTCCCTAATATTGCTATGGTTCTGCCATAGGACTTCTCTCCTGTTAGTGTGACTTACTTTAAGATGAACAATGAGCATAGCTGTAAGGATATCTTTTGTTCATCACAAAATTGTGGAAAAAAGAAACAGTGAAAATAAGAAATATATTTTTAAAAAAGAAAAATCAAAATTACAGACAAAATTACCAGTTTTCAATATAAAAGCAGAATTGTATGTTGGCCCACCTAACACCTGGAAATCCTAGCAGAATAGTTTGAATATGATCAACGAGTATGGCAAAATCTACAGAACATCTTCAAAAGATAAATCCAGAAAAGACACAGAACATGATTTCCTCACTCACTCTGAACTTCATTGGTGAGGGATGAGTCTTGCCCTTGGGTTATGAGAATGGCCAGACTCAAAATACAAGATACTGGATATATGAGGCTGGCAGCACTCAGGCACATATGTTCACAATCTGGGAGAGAAAAAACAACAAACAATGTAAGATCTCATAAAAAATTGCATTTGGGAACAAAGTGAATGAACTGAGGCCATGGCTATGGGGTAGACAAGTTTTCCTAACAAGAGGGAAGGTTGGTTCCCTGGTTCCCAAGAGTGGAAGGTATAATCAGCCTGTTTTAATAATTGAGTGAGCTTTCAGAAACATGAAACTCTTAGTTTGAGGACTAATGGAATGCAGCTAACAAAGTGGAGAACGGAAACAGCTGTGTGAGGATTACATGACACATAAATTATAAAATCTGGGGCAGAGTCGACTCTGTGGTCAAAATATTAAGGAAATCTGAGAAAATGTATGGCTGTGAATAAAATAGATATATGAAAGATGGAGGAGAAATGCAGAGATACTTCTATCAGAAAAAAAAATGTATATGAATTCACTATTTGAACTTCTCTGAACATCCTTAGGATAGAGAAAGCATGGAGGACTGTCTTATGTTTTTTGTAAAAACAGGGTATTATATTCTAGGGTGATAGTCAGTGTTGGAGGACTTGCCAACTATAAACAAACCCTGAATTCAATCTCCAGTTCATGGAAAACAGTCTAAAACACTACCACTGCAACTCAGAGTATCCATTGGCTTTTGCTTTCTAGCTAACTGCTGATGTTAAAACTATCATTAACATGTATTTAAATGCAACTTTTGAGAAAAATAAATAAAAATAAAAATTTAGAAAAAAAAACGGAAAAAACTGACTATCATTGATTGAGTTGACATTATGGAAGGCCTGCAATATGGAGTAAACTATACTGGATGATACTGCTTTTTCCTGCATTTTTCTAATCTTAGTATGACATTCAGTTTCTTTCAGTGAGCTTTTGGAATGTTTGTAGCCAACTTGCCTCTAAGTTCTTGTAAAGGGTGACTGCACTGATAGTTTTCTCACCAAAGAAGTTCTCAGTGATCATCTAGTGAGTTATTGTAGAGTCACTCATATAGTGACAAGAAGGTTCCAGTAGTAGCGTGGGGGCAAAGCCCAGAATTCATATCCTTTCAAAATGGTTTGGTCCAGGATTCAGCCTTGGTGGTGCACACTTGGAATCTCAGGCCTTGGGGAGACTGGAGAGAGGGGAGAATTTCAATTTGAAGGCTACACTCTGCAATTAAATGAGAACTTGTCTCAAATTAAACATCAAAAGAGCTGTCTATGTAGCTCAGTGGTAGAGCATCCTGTGCACAATCATCAATACTGAAAAAAACAAAAATACTGTGCTTCAGAATTAGGCACAGTAATGTACTCTTTTAAATCCACACTGCCTGAGAATCGAAGGATTCTTGGAGGATCACAAGGTTTAGGCCAAAAGTTACAATTTTACTGATTCTGTCCCAAAAATGAAAATGAAAAAGATGTAAGAAGTACCTAACTTAGAGGGAATCCTCTGCCAGTATATTTCCAATTATTTTAGATTGTAACATTATAATACAATTTCCTTTTGTACAGCAAAATAATATTTATGTCATATTTAATATGTTGAACTATAAGAAAATTACCTTTGATTACTTATAGCCTAATGCCTTCATTCAGAAAATCAGAAGTTGGGAAAGAGTAAAACTCAAGGAATGATGGCATCCTACTCAATGGTCTCACTCATTAAAAAAAAAAAAAGTAACTTTCAGAAAAAATGTGTAAGACTCTCCTTAAGCTAGGATGAGCCCTTTTTCCTAAGTTCATACCCTGGTTTTGACCCCACTGATTTTCAAGAAAAGGCAAGTGCAAGGGAATTCAAATAAATTCTCTTTACCTTAAGTCATCCAGAAGGATAGATGCATACAACTTTTCATCCAAAAGATGGTTCTGCTGTCTCCTTCTCCTGATGGCTACAACCAGGGCTGGTCTTGAACACTATCACCTAGAAACAGAAAAAGTCTATACCATACAGAAGAAAACTATACACCTTGAAGAGAGGAATGCAGGGCTGTGATTATCCATTTGGATACGAATTTGTGTTCATATGAAGTATCTTTGTATCTTCTGCCTAAAGTTTATCCTGGAAGCTCCATAGTATTTGTGAGCCCTGAGGATGAGATCTCTTTTAAATTTTATTTTAGTCCATATACATATACCTCTCATATCACTTTAATAAAGGGGGTAGGGGAAGGGAACATATGGCCTCTCAATGAACTAGAGTCCAAAGAGATGAAGAAAGAAGGGGTCCCCAGGTTAGACGATATGAAGTCTCTCTGGACAGTGGTGATCAATGGAGCCAATCTTCCCAGGCCCCAGGGTGTAGGTAAAAATCTTTTCTGCCCCAGTGAGATGCAGAGACACCCAAGACAAGAAGCAGGGACAGCACCAGGGTGAGGCGCAGAAAACACTGTTTATTCCAGAAACTACAGAAGCATATATGCACTCTTGGACTAATTTGGTCCAAGGGTCACAAACAAAGGGGTGCTCTCTGGCAAGATAGAGTCTATTAGCATAGAATGGGGAAAGATGGAAGGGGGGGTTGGAAGGTATGAAGAGTGCTCCTACATATCCCCCATTTTTTACTTTTATTTTGAAATGACATTGGGGCCTGCATGGCCCATAAGCAAGCATGTTGGAGGGCTCTGTGATAATCTCCTCATGGAAGACAATCATTCTGCTGGATTTTCAGACTCCTACATGCTGAAAGCTGTAATCTGTCTTTGATCGTGCTCCTCTGAGCATCTTACCCATCATTGGCTGTCCAGCCTGTATGCATGTGCCCAAAAATGAGCTCTCTCCCAGTGGAAGATGTGATGAGGTTGGGAGGGGTTGGAAGGATAGGGTTAGAATTGGCCGAAACTGTGAAGCCTTGTGTCTCCAGCGAAGATGAGGTGGGCAAGATTCTCATATGTTCTTGAGGGCTGCAATACATGTGGCAGGATTTTTCTTGTGTTTCTGTGATTCCTTAATGGTATGAACTGAGAGCTTGTTTATTTTGACAAACAGAAGAACCAGAAGAAGGCTTAGAACCCTGAGCCCAATGTTAACCCAACTGGATGGATCTAATAGGGTTGATAATTTATTCCATACCTTTTGAAGAATAGAAGGGTCAAAAGACAATATTAGTTTTGGTTTAGGAACTCACGGAAGGGGATTCTTACTTCAGATGGGGATGGTTGTCTTCTCGAGAGAGGTTTGGAAGAATATTCCTGGCTGGGATCCAAAGGGGCTTAGACTCTGTGGGTGGGGGAAGACACAAGCATAGCCTCATCCTTGTGTGAGCAGAGGGTCTGGGCCTTTACA